>JAZGTJ010006397.1:0-25027 GCA_036877575.1 Botia almorhae | reverse complement strand
GTTCTGCGCCTGTGTGCTTCCGCACATAGACCGGCCCACGCGCACAGGTGTGTTTTACAGCAGCAGGTGACAGTGCGTGAACGTGTCAGTGCTGACGTCTAGTCTTCTTGCAAAGCTTTGATTGGCTGAGATATTTACCATAAGATGATGGCGTGCTCTGTTTACGGAATATTTTGAACTCTGCAAATTAAAACGTACAAATTATAGCTTGTGTTATTATTTAAGGAAGCATTGGCATAAGTAACCATGTACGAAGTTAATATAAAGGCTTTTCTGTAAAGGTTTTTTTTTATATAATGCATTAGATAATTTGATTATCTACAGAACAATTATTTACAAGAGAACAACAACGTTAACAGTAACATGATGCCTATAGACAGAATTGGAATAAAGAGGATGGTAAGACAAACTATCTTATACCACAAAATATTACATAATTATTAAAATTAATTACCGGTCCTTAATTAATTACCTGATTGTGCGCTTGCCACTTCCTGGAGGATGTTGCTATTAAGATGGAAGGTGATTGCGAGGACTTTGTAAAACCTATAGCCTTTAAAAAAATATATAAAATATACATTAACTTAAAACATCTTAGAAGTTTGTTCACAGCAACCAGGGACATGAAAATAGATTTTATGAAACACTGAAGTTGTAATTTTATTTTTTTTAATTTACCCCTATGCTCACGTTTAATATTTAGATTAAAAAACAAAAACGTGTTCTATCTTTAAATTTCATCCAGTAAATTATATATTATATGGCTAATTTGGGTTATAAAATGTGATGACCGTGAATGAAAAACGTGTATTTCATTAAATAGAGTTTGTTTAAAAGGTTTATATGAACTATAAATTATATAAATGGAATAGATCCTCGGTTTCTGGGGTACGATTTTCGTTTCTATGACGACGGTAAGATCTCGGTTAAAATGTCAGACAGGTAGATAAACAACACAATGCATAACAAACGCTGTTAAATGACTTTTATTTACATACAGTTTTTACATATTTTACAGAAGGGAAAACAGATGTCTGGACAGGTTTGAACAGCAAAAAAGGAGTTAAGCTGACTGACGTAGCATCCGCCATCCGACGCTGTGTGATCAGCGCGTGCCGTTTAACCCGAGCGCGTGTCTGACGCGTTGATGTAGCGCTTTGGGTTGAGCAGTGTAATGGTGATGACGCGGGCCGCGGCGTGATTCCCGCGACCCCGTCATCATATTTGGGAAGCAACCGGGGTTCGGTGCGGTCGTAACCACCCCTCGCCTCTCCGTTCTGAATGAAGGCAAACTCGCCTATCAGTCGGACGGATCCGCAGCCCACTCGACTTCCATTACATCACCTCACGGATTGGAGAAAAACGGTTAAAATTTACGGAGAAAGGCGATGGAAACGGACGCGACGTTTTTTGAAGACTTGATACGAAAATGTCCGTAGACTCCGGGTTTAACGGGAGCACGGGCTTTTTACCGTGAGGATAAATAAAATAAAAGGTGGCTCGTCATCCCGTCGCGTGACTGTCTCGCGCTCATTGTGCTGTGGTTGATGATGCGAGGCAGGATGCCATGGCAGCAGCGGGTGTAGCAGCTAACGGGCCAGAGCCGCCCGGTCTCCCGGCATCCCCGGCGTTTCCGTACGAAGAGTACGAGTGCAAGATCTGCTACAACTATTTCGACCTCGACCGTCGGGCGCCCAAAATTTTGGAGTGCTTGCACACCTTCTGCGAGGAGTGCCTGCACGCGCTGCACTTGCGCGAGGAGCGGCCGTGGCGCGTCAGCTGCCCCGTGTGCCGCCACCGGACGCCGGTGCCAGACTATCGGATACAGAACCTGCCCAACAACACCAAGGTCACGGAGGACTTCCCTCTCTACATCGACTCAGACCCTTTGCCTCAAGATGCGCTGCCGCCCCACCCGCCTCCCCTTCACCCGGCGCTTGTGGCGCTCAGACGCGAGGAGGACGCGTCCGCCGCGTCCCTCACTGTTCACGCGACTCCGTCCACCACGACGGTGTCCACCGCGACCACGCTGTCACAGGACTCCGTCGCGCGCTACGAGAGCTGCCACAACTGCAGACGGGTCGCGCTGACCACCGGATGCGTGTGCGTCATCTTCTCCTTCCTGTCCATGCTCGTGCTACTGTTTATGGGCCTGATATTCGTGCACAGCCACGGAGGGCCGCCCTCGCCCGCGGGACCGCTCTGCCTGTCGGTCGCGAGCATCCTCGCCATGGTCTCCGTGGTGGTTACGTGGCTCCTCTGCTGGCTCAAATACAGACCGGAGCACGAGACCGGCCGCTCCTCGGCCACAGCTAGTGCTAGCAGGAGAAACGCGTGACCGAATTTCTTATTGTTCAACAACGTGTTAGTGATCATCAGATATGAGCTTTCAATGGCTGATGCCAATACCGATGTCTAGACAAGTATACATAATGCTGATAAACAATGGCCCCAAAAAGTATTTGGACACGTAAGGCAAATTTATAAACGGGTGTATTTGTATTATTTGCTAAAGTCAAAGGAAGCGTTTATCAAGCAAAACATTTACTAAAAGATGTTCTATTCTATAGAAACATTCTATTTAAAGAGAAAGTTATTTGGACATTCTGTTAGCTGAACATAAGGTGTTACCCTGTGTGCATATGAGGAAATCTGACTTTATAAATTTCATGGGTGTACAAATAGCTCAAGTGTACAAATATTTCTTGGGGCCACTGTATACAACAGGGTCTGGAAGTCTGAGACCACTAGGAAAATGCTGCTATTTTTCATTCTTTAATAACTCAATACATTAGTTTTCATTACAAATTATGTTTTTTATTTTAAGTGACTTCTCTGTAATAACTCATCCAGTTGTAAACACACACCCTCCCAGGGGGTTACCTGGGGCACCCAGCTGTCACCTGCCGGCAACTTTCTGGTTAGAGGTTAGAACTCTCCAGTAGGCTACAACTGCCCCCCTTTTAATTAGCAAAAATGGTTAGCAATGTTGGATTAAATAATATACTGTGGCCTTTTTGCTTTAATGTGCTTCACAAAACTTTAAAAGCTCATGCAAAACCTGATCCATGTTATCCAAAGAGCATCTTGTGTGCCTCAATGGAAGCAAGGAAATGTGACCTTTTGTTCAGAAGGTTAAAATAATCAGTTATAGAAGTAATAATTTTAACCTCCAGGTTTAAATGATAAACGTTTTCCAGCGTGGTCTCAGACTTTTGGAAGCTGTTTATTTTCGTCATAGCAAATGAGAGTCCTAAACTGAAAGGAAACACATAATTTACATCTTATTTACTTAACACACACTAAAATAAGTCATTGTTTTAGAAATTGAGCGATGACATAATTAACACACTGTTAATTGGCCGAGCAGACGCGGTTATCATCAGATAATCTCCAAATAGCCAAACAACAGCGAACGAATCAGTCTTTTACTCTCGCTGTATTACATGCTATTCGGTCTTCAAAAGAAAGACCGCTTTGTTCATATGAAGCAATAGCTTTACTATGAATTTGTGAATTTTATACCACCTCCTGTGTTCTCCGAGGTCACCTATGCATCCGTCGCAGGCCGTGTCATTTGACAAATTACTGACAATCTCTTTTTGCTATTGTCTTCGTGTGCTTTTAACATGCATAGCATCACAACACATTAAACTTAGTCTATCTTTATCTGGTCATTGATCGGATTTTTGTACCACACAAACATGCGCTGCATAGTACCCACATACCTAGAAAAACCACCTGCATGTTATTCAACAAAGACTAGATACCAAACTATGTTTGACCCACTTGTTAGTGATGATAAAGACCTTCCTTGATTGACAGCTAGTTAAATCAGTAGTTGGTTTGCGGTTTTTCATTTAGCAGCGACTGATCTGTAGGTGGATATTCATGTTAAGTGCTCATTAACAGCTGAACCGTGTTGGTGGAGAGCTACACAGACGTTGCTCAGACAGATCTCTGTGTATTAGGGAAAAATTGCACAGAGGTGAAGCAAGGAGAAATGTGACACCTGGAAAGCAGCTCCGGTTTTGCAGCGTCTTTGCTTTGACAGGATACAGCGGTAGAGAAATCAATGAGAAAGACTCACACACTGGGAATTTAGCCAGGAAGTGCTTCCCAGCATTAACTGACCCACCTAAAAGTTTTTGAAACTTTTTGTCTTTGACGCCCAAAGCTGATATATCCATAAAGCCAAAGGTGGCGGTTAACTTGAATTTCGGTGAATTTCGGTGAATGCACTCGCACGTTCTCAGCAGCCAGCTGTGTCCATAGACTCATTTGGCAGCCATATTGAATATTTCAATCTGCTGTTATTTCTGGACTTGGTTTTGTCACAATGGTTATTGAAACACTTGATTGCCTATATATCTGCATTCCTTTTATTAGTGTAATGATCATTCGTCTAAGAATGATAACAAAACTTGATTCTCTTCTATTAATAGAGAAGTTCACCCAAAAATAATTATTCTGCAATGATTTATTCACCCGCCTGTCAATCCAAAACGTTAAGCTGTTATTTTATCCGTAAACACAAAATAAGACGTTTTGAAGAATCTTTACGTAGCCCTTTTCCATACAAAATACAGTTACAAAAAATGATATGGTGTGTGAATTTGACAGACATTTTTATTTTTGGGGTGAACTGTTCTTTAAATTAGCTCTTATGTGCCTTTCCTTTTTATTTATTCATTTATGTTTTTTATGGTAATTACTATTTATTAATAGTACATTTTAATAGCAATTATCAATTAAATTTTATATAAGCTTACCGTTTAATATTTGAAGTTGTCGATGTTGTTATTGTTGTAGGCAAATGTGATGGATTAAGTCTGCCACCTGCTGGTGGACACGTGTAGTGCAATCATTTGCGTGTGGAACTGTGGGGTATTGCTTACGTTTTTGTAAAGGTTTACGAACTGGATCTGGGTGTTTGAGGGAGGGGATATTTAAATTAGTGCAAACGTGTGTGACGTGTTTGGGAGGGGGGTGTTCCTCTGTGTTAAAGACATTTAAACTGTTTGATGCTGTTGATGCGGTCAGATTTAATCATGTACAAAGCAGCACTTGTACAGGAAGTCATGCAGTGCGGTAGTGACATGAAGTCACCAGCTTTACCTGCCAGATTAGACAATATCTGTCATGGTTTAACTCTATACCAGAACTTGGTTTACTTATTTACTGCCCTGTTGATCCTTATTTAAAAGACCATACATTTCCATGCTGGTTTATATCAGTTAGTTCTGGTCTGTTTTGGTCTGTTTTTCTGCTGTTCTAGTCCAGATACTTTATAGATCATAAGAAGAAACAACAAAACATTAACTCACTCTTGCTGACAAGAGTGTCGAGTAACAAGGACCAAATTATTTGGAACAAGACAGAGAAAACTGTGTCAGTTCTAATGAAGTAACAATCATTCATATTACAAACAATTAAAATACTCTATAAAATAAAGAAAATAATTCATATTTACATTTTGCTGTATGTAACCTCCCTTGATTCTCATGTAACCGCTTTTTCTGTAACTGGATTATCAGACATGATGTATGCTTTTCATATGTCAGTTTTTCCCACACATACACTGGCCCTGTGACTGCCTGGGATGAGATCAACTTTCCTTAATGCACTCCAGCCCTTAGTAACACTCCCTAGAGTCACGGGCTTTATAAACAGCCCTTATATACTCTGCTGTAATATGCTCATTAGAGATTAGAAAATGTGTCTTTTTATTATACTGGCTCAAAAATTATTGTGAAACATGTTTAAATTGTATTTGCACATTGAAATTGTTCCGTTTACATACAAAACACACATTTTTTGTTGACTAATAAATGATGAAACTGTTGTCAAGTAAGTCATACTGTACTAAAAATTGTTTATAATTTTTTTGAATTAAGATGATTTATATAATATATTATAATGCCTGGTTGTTAAAAATGTATCAGCAGGGTTTCTCAAAAGCTTTCCTGTAGCTAGGGGTTAGAGCATGGCGATAATAACGCCAAGGTCATGGGTTCGATCCCATGGATTGCACATACCTAGAATCAATGTATAGTATAATGCAATGTAAGTCGCTTTGGATAAAAGCGTCTGCTAAATGCATGAATGTAATGTAAATGATATTGAATCCAGACTGTACTGTGCTAGACTCTCAAAGAAGGCTGTAGTCTGGAGTTTAGGAATGTTTGTGGCACAAGATGTGCTAAAGATCATTTTAAAGCTGTTTTTGGGGATAATTTATGTTTTCTCTAAATGAACCTAGTCTAATTGAGGTTAAAAGGGGTGGTGACCTTTTGTAAGCTGGACAAAAAGCATCACAAGACAAATGACACAAACAACACATGAACTGTTAGGAAAGTGCATTAATAGTTATTGTGTGTGTGAATGTCTAGTGTTCAGATAGCGTTCTGTCCTGCAAATATTTAAAACATTCACATAAACATGTATTCTTGCACAACTAAGTCAGATCATTTTAACGCTGTTTGCTTAGAAAATATTGATATTTGATCCTTGTCAATGCAGCTAGCTAAGCTCTCATCTCTTCCCCAGTAATGGATTTGACACGCAGATCTGGTGTTTCAAAGAGGCCGAAACATGCATCATTCGGCTGTCTTTAACCTTCTTCATCTACTCGCCTTCTGTTTTGAAGTTTTATTCTAAATAGCCCTCGCTATATATTCAGCTGAAGGCAATGCAAAGACAAAACACTCAATTCTTTATTAAAAAAATTGTACATTGTCCATAAATACAGAGAAAGGTTTTTTATGGTACCCAGGTTCTCCTACTGAAGACGTTGGTTCTAACGGGAACCTTAATTTTTCAACTTTAGATTCTTTTGATGTACTTTCAATTCTTAACAGTGGAAATGTAGAAGACATATTTGCTGTTTATGTTTGCAAAGTAAACGATTTTAAAATACGAAATAAAAATAATAGGCTACTTGTTAAACATACACGCGCACGCATTTATTGTTAACTTCTCATGCCTATATTGAAAGGTCCGGCTTTATAAAGGATTGTTTTAACGTTTTAAGTAAGAGAGAATAATTAAGTGTTTTGCAAGTGAATGGACCCCCGTTTCCCCCGCGTGCTTCCCTCCCGCGTGCGCCCTATTGTCCCCGCGCGGGCAGAAAGAAAACATTTAAAGTTTCTTTAAGTGCAACAAAAGAGCCACATGTCATTGAAGTCACTGTGTGTGTGTGTGTGTGTGTGTGTGTGTGAGAGAGAGAGAGAGAGAAAGAGAGAGTCAATCTGTCAATAATCGTAAGTAAAGTTTTTGTTCGTTTAAATAATGTGTATTGTGTAATTGCACTGTTGATTGTGTTGTATTTAGTAGCACTTCGACGTATTTCCACTGCAAAAAAATATAGAACATGTGCAATAGAAAGTTATCTATCTTTTTGCGCAATGAGAATAGTTGAAATTTCGCTAAGTTTCAAGTTGGCGACGCGAGCGTCAGCCAGCAGTTTTTTCGCAACACAGACACGCGTTTCTCTCCTTAAATGTAAAAAAAGCTGAAATATGTTCGATTTAAGATTTGGCACGCTCTGAAGGCAACGTTTATTGCTTCGACCAATCGGCTCACGCAACGAGCTCCCGGGAACCAATCAGAACGTGTCGTTGGAGTAATAGACAGGGAGGCATCCGCAAACACATAAATATTTCAGTAGTTTGCGAACTGACGCTTGTGCTTAACGCCTGTAAATAAAAATAACGTGGCCGTGATCATTCTCGTCACATCTTTGCGACTTTAGACCTATGATGTGAACAACGGCGAAGGACCCTATACGAGATACTAACTTTTTTATTAATAACTTGATTAGTAACTTTTGTTTTATCTTTGGCTTTTTTCCCTTGAGGGATACAAATTATATTATCAGACCTTATATGTGTGTTTTTTTATCAAGGAATATTAATTTGCTTTCATAAAGTTCTCACATAAAGTTTTCACAAGTGGAGAGTGTCCACTTGTATGGTTTAGTATTCAACGGGCTGCTCTGGAGGAATGACCGCCTTGGCAGGGACCGTTCCCACGATGCTGCGTCCATCTCTCGCTCATAACTATCCTCGCAGCGGCTTTACAATGGAGGGTAAAAATATATATTTTTAAATACACATTGTGATGAATTTATTATTTAAAAGTAGAATTAAATGTCATTCTGTAACTGTTATTGAAATTTTGGGTCATTTGGAAATCTGTTAAGGTTTAAAACTTAAATGTTATTGTAATGCTATTCATGTTTTTACAGATCAAGTTTTAAACATTTACTATTATATATAAATATTTGGAAGATGAATTGTAAGATAACAAATGTTGATTAATAAATAACATTTTAATTTATTAATGCATTCAATATTACGTTGTTGCTTAGTAGCCTACATTGCATTATCTATATTTAATTACACTTTATTTTAAAATAATCGTTTTTTAAAAGTTCAGTAATTCCTCTCTTAGGAAAAACACACTGCATGTGAATTTTAGCTTCTGGAAGATTAAAAAAGTTACTGCTGTTACATCGTAGATTGTTCGGATGAGTTTATTGGTTTATGGTTTCTTTGAAACACCAGTACACACATGGTTTTCTAAACACTAGAACACTAGATGTTATATTTGTGAAACTTAAAGAGGTTTTGGTGTGGAAACATTGTTTTAAAGGTGTGTAGGTCTAATTTAATCGGGTGCACGATTTTATTATTTAAACAGCTTATTTATATTTTTAAACATTGAACTAAACTAAGAAAGGTAATACTTACATAAACAGTATAAACAGATGGAATATGTCAGAGAATTAAATGCACGTGTAGCCTACAGGGTACGTTGCACTAGAAGGTCAGTGAATGAAGAGTTCCTGTATGGAGTTTGTTTTTCTCTTCATTTGTTTGCATAGCCTCTCGTATATTTAGACTGCAGGTTATTGCAACTACCTAACTGTTTCTTTACTGGCTTCATAACAATATTTCTTTAATGCAGTTACCACTCCTATGGGCCAGGGTCGAGTCAACCAACTCGGGGGAGTTTTCATCAACGGTCGGCCTTTACCGAATCACATTCGCCACAAGATAGTGGAAATGGCGCATCACGGGATCCGACCCTGCGTGATATCCCGTCAGCTCAGAGTCTCGCACGGCTGCGTCTCCAAAATCCTGTGTCGGTATCAGGAGACTGGATCCATTCGTCCCGGAGCTATCGGCGGGGGTAAAACCAAGGTGAGGCCTTCTAGGGGAAGCACGAAAGTGCGGATTCATCTTTTACAGCTGGGCTTGGAGAATATTTCAGAAGAATTTTGTGGGCAAACGAAGCAACAGGTCGATGTCAGAGAGACAACGACTGTCGGATGCCATTATTAAATTTAAATGTAAAAAGAGAGTCTTCGTTCTTATTTTTCATATTGTTTTCGTTGTTTTTAACAGACTTCATCTTCAGCCGTGGAGAAGCGCATTGAGGAATATAAACGGGAAAATCCAGGAATATTCAGCTGGGAAATCCGGGATAAATTACTCAAAGAAGGAATTTGTGATCGACACAACGTACCGTCAGGTATGGCATAGGGCCTAAACATAAAGAAAAATATAGATGACTTTATCTGATATTAACGTTCTTTATATTTACTTTAGGATAGTATACACTTTATTTGCCAACGCGTGCACTTGTCGTAAAACTAGCAAAAAGTGTTTGATGATTACAAACGTAGTTCATCTCAAGACAACAACTGCCCAGCTAACCAAAACACTTAACTGGTACGTCGCGTGTTAGTTGGGCGAGCACCAAAGCATTCTGTTCGTCTCTTGTTTAGTGAGTTCAATAAGCCGCATCATGAGAAGCAGATATGACGCAAAAGGTGACGAGGAGGATGAGGATGAAGAAGAAAAACCCGGTCAGGACGAGCACGCGCGCAGGAGCGGACACAGCATCGACGGGATTCTGGCAGACAGATGTAAGCGGATCCTTCTCTTTATACCTTCATATCAACATATTGCCTATTAGATTTGCAATTTGTAGAGTCGTATAGAGGTCAGCGAGTAGGTGACAACTAGTCCGTGCACACTTTGCTACATTCATTTTTTAACATAAATACTAGTTAAAAACTATATTTACGTTTTTAACATTAACAGAGAAAGAGTAGGCGCGCGTTTAAGTGTTTGACCAGTAATTAACAACATTTAAATGAAATAAAATGTACTGTTGTATATTTGTTTTTAATTCAGATTACATTTACGCACAATATAGAACTCCAAACTGTCAATATTTTGTCTTATTCATTTAGTTATGTTTACGCACAATATATAAATCCAAACTGTCAATATTTTGTCTTATTCGTTTAGTTGTTTATTATAATTATATTAGTTCACCAAACATTCGAACGTTTAGCTGTGCGCATGCGCACTTCAGGATGAACTTCAGGCGTGCGCAAACAAAAACGCACTGATCCCCACGCCGCGTCGCGCTGCTAAAGGGCGTAAATTAGGGGAGCAAAAAGCGAAAACTCTGTCGGCATAATTTTTTGGCTAGTCATTACTGTAATGTAAATTAGTTGGGATAATCGAAATTAAAATAACTTCTTGTTGGTTTAATTTAAACTGCCGTAAATGATCTGTGATTGCATGATAGACATTAAAACATTATTATTTGCAGCAAAATGTTCCAATTAACTAAGAGGGATCCAGATCATAGGAACACACAGGAAACAACTGCTGTGCCATTTTGGTACTGCGAGGCCAGAGACGAAAAATGACTAAAAATACTGAGAGAAGAGTGAGAAAAGAGTTTGTTTTTGCCTTGTTGCTGCTTGCTGACTGAAATCTGTAGCCACTCTGTACGTTTTGATGTTCTGTAATGATATTTGATGAGCTAACAGCTCGTCCCTGCGTGACTAATGGAGGTGAACGCTATTCGACCGCCACAGATGCCCGGCTCACATCACTTCAGCCCTGTAAATAAGGCCGATCGCGACACTGTGTCACACTTAATGATGACAGGAGTTTATCAAAGGCTGTTTCTGTCAAAAGAGGCCACTGTTCTCCCTCGCTGTTTCCTCATGGCCTGGAGCGACGGTCACAATGGAGGCGAGGCCCTCATCATGCGCGCTGCCATAAAGCCTGACCGTCACGCTCTGCCCGTCCCGCGGTCCAAGAACGGCGATTCCCCGAGTCGATTAAATCGAGCTCTTTATTTGAACTTCACTTTCATCTGGTCAATGAGTCAAACACGCCTCTCTCTTTTCAGTCTCTTCTACCTCTCCTTCTCTCTTGGCCTGCGGCACATTTTCGGTTGATGTCTGTGGGCCGTTGTCCGACTCTTGTATTCCCAACCCCTCTCTCTCACAAGAGAGACGCAGACAGGAAGTTGAGTTCAGTATTTACACCCTCCTTTTGAATTGACAATAGCATGATTTCTGCCCCTTCACACTGTACGTATTTCATCTTAAAATACTTGGTGCCCATGAGAGGAATCTGTAGCTTATAAAATCTCATGTTATGCTTTGCAAATTCCCCTTCCAAAACATTGTATGTGAGTGTGTTGTATCTAATCAGGTGTATTTCTTCCACAAATATGATGAAAACATAAGAAAATAGTTTATATTTTCACTGAAAAATGCATGTGCGCAGCATGTACACGTGGACACTGTATTAAACATGCACACACACACACACACACACACACACACACACACACACACACACACGTTTATTTATTATTATCTAAATGGGGACATTCCATAAACGTCTGTTGTTTTTATACACAGATAGTTATAAAAAATATAACCTAACCCACATTCTAACCCTTTTTGGGTACAAATATGTCTCAATATTTAAGTATAATACTTAAGTAAATGCTCTTTGCCACCAGATGGTGTAGTTATGACATCTGCTAAGCAGCCCAGCCCTGACACCTTGGTTTAAGGTGGTTGCTAGGGTGTACTGGGTGGTTGCTAGAGTGATGCTAAGCGGTTGCCAAGGTGTCCTGAGTGGTTAAGACTTTGCTAGGCAGTTGTTAGCTGTTTACAGATAAATATTTTTGAGGTTTAAAAAAAACATAACTCAGAGTTGGACAATAACATTGTTTTCTTTGTTACGAAAAGAAGTAAAATGCCAGAATATGAAGTGAATCAGAATATGAAGTGAATCAGAATGTGAAGTGAATCAGAATATGAAGTGAATCAGAATATGAAGTGAATCAGAATGTGAAGTGAATCAGAATATGAAGTGAATCAGAATGTGAAGTGAATCAGAATGTGAAGTGAATCAGAATGTGAAGTGAATCAGAATGTGAAGTGAATCAGAATATGAAGTGAATCAGAATATGAAGTGAATCAGAATGTGAAGTGAATCAGAATATGAAGTGAATCAGAATGTGAAGTGAATCAGAATATGAAGTGAATCAGAATGTGAAGTGAATCAGAATGTGAAGTGAACCAGAATGTGAATTTTATAAGAGTTTAGGTTTAAGGCTTGTGTTGTTTCCTTTTCTTATACAGACACTGAGATGATGAGAAATAAGTTGACAGTGAGGGAAACCCCCAAATGACCATCTCTGATCTGTTCAGACTAAGAAATCTGTGTTCTTTTCAGGCCCTAAAGGAACAATTTCAGTGTGCGTGTAAGCACACAGGGAACGACTGAAAGTTCAGGAGGGCTATTATTAATGGGATACTTGATAAATGAAGCCTTCTCATCCAATTACAACATCTTCTGCTTTTCATAATTTTGGTTATTAATTATGAGAAACTGACGTCACCCTTTATTTAAACATTTTATTAAAAACATTTTAAATATTTTAAATGCATCTTGAATAGTTGAGCTTGGGGTGTAATCTAAAGAGAAGAATCTAAGGAGGCTTGGCAAAATATTACACATGACACAAAGAATAAGACGACTGTTGACATGTTTGTGTTTTCACATGTCAAACAGACCAGTGTGAGGTCATTAGTGTTTGACCTTCAGTAAGGAAAGGTCACATTGGTGTTTGTTTATTGTAGCAGGTGAACACTTCCTGTTTCACGTCCTGTTCCCTTCAGGATGGAGAACACTGGCTATGTTTAGCCGCCATGCTAATGTTATTAGTTCTGCATCATGAGTGTTGTGCATATGGTCTGATAAATAGCCGCCACTCACTGAACTAAATGTGATTTGACTTGGTCATTTGACTGTATACTGCTTCACATATTGTTCTGAACGTAACTGTTTTTCTGTTTTTCTAAAGGGATGAAACAAATTCACACAGCCCCAAAAACATTTTAGATGTGAAAACAATTTTAAAACGATTCGAAAGAAAATCTGACTAAACAGACAAATCGCGCATTTGACGCAGAGCTGAAACGTGTGCCTGTTTAGCACAGCTGCGAGGGTCACGGTTGCTCTTTAGCAAGTCAAGTCCTCCCCCTGTTTCTCTCTTTTTTTAAACGCTGGGGGGCAGATGGGCCCTGGAGCTGTCACTCAACCTTTCTGCCTCCAGCATCTGTTAGTTCTCTATGTACTGCTTAATGTAGTCAGGCAGTCACTCAGCCAGCCCCAGCTCTGAAAAGGACCCACCTCGCTTTCCCCTGCATTTCTTGCCAAGCTTTCTTTTGTGCAATTCTTTGTCCTTCTTTTACCCGTTTTGGATAGCGAGGGGTCACGTCTTTGGCTCAATTAGCCCTCTTCATTACCTGCCCCCAAGAGAATAAGAACACACACACTAAGGCACACACACAAACCAGGGCGGCTATACACGCACATATGGTTTTATCTTGGACCGTTCCCATTTGCCTCCATCCAAAGCTAAGTGCTAAGTGCCTGCAGGACGCGTGCTGGCTCTCCCACAGTATTGATGAAAGTTCTTAGGTAGATTTTGTGTACATGAACGCATGAGGTAAATGTGCTCGCAGTGATTTTTTGGGTTTGGAATATTGAATTTGAGAGTGGAGAGCCCAGAGCTGGAAGAAACAGTGGATAGAGATGCTTTTAGCGACCGCACCGTTTACATAGGAAAGAGCAAGACATTAAAACACACACACGGTAACCTTGCATGCCAAAGACCCAAAATATCAGCACACACACACTCACTGTGTGTATTTGCATCTCTGAATAGATCCTCGAGGTTCTACATTTTCATGATGTTTGAGTGCTGTGTGTTCAGAGGTTTATGTTCCTCTGCTCATCCAAGCAGTATTTACTGTTGACTTATTACTCTTATTATTTCACTTGCATTGCTTCATATTTAAAAATATAAAAAATACAGAGTGCATCACATTCTGGTTCTTTGAATTGTCTGTGTCCACTTGATTTTTGATGATGTAGGTACTCTTGAGCTTTCCCTAATGGGTTTAAAAGAGATTGTCAACTTAATCTACCCTGGCCCACTGCCTTTTCATTTGCCCCCCACAATCCCCCTACCTTTGGCCTTCTTTATGCCCCTTACATCCCCTCTAGGGCAGGTGATGGCCTCCACTGAGGGCCCTCATGGCCATCATGACGGATTCCACAGATGGAGCATATAAATCAGTTCAACAAAGAGAGAGAGAGAGAGAGATGTCTACAGGCTAAAAATGAATTTAATTCCAGAATCAGAAATGTGACCAGCTTTGTCTTTTGGAATATATTTTTGTCAAGTCATTCCATTCTGATGAACAGTTTTCCATTGGCATCCCACAACCCAATCCCTGTGAAATTGTAGGAATTTCTCATAGTTCTCATTGAGTCCTCGTAAGTGCAGTAGCTTGTTTCTGTTGATTTGTTGTGAAAAATGTTAACGTTTTTTAAGTAGTTTTATAGCGTACATATCGATTGTGTGTGTGTGTGTCATTGTATGTGTGTGTTATCAACAGAGGACAGTCTCTGTTGAGTCCAAAGAAAATCTGTGTTTTACTGCATGTCAAATTAAAATACGATAACAGTTCTTGAGCCTTTAAAGTAGAAAGAAGCTATTTTTAAACCTATGATAAAATTCCCTAAAACAATTTCCACATAATTTATAACACACACACTTTGATCTAAACAATTATGTAGTATATTTTTTGTCATTTATTTTTTGACACCAAACGTTTTTGAAGAGTACATTTGAGTCTAGCTAGGTTACAAAGGCACACGCACACACACACACACATAAACATTATCACTACATAGTTTTGCTTATACATAAATATGTGTATACGTGTGTGTGTTTCAGCAAATCTGTCAGACGAAGGGTCAGACATAGAGTCAGAGCCCGACCTGCCGCTGAGGAGAAAACAACGACGCAGTCGCACAACTTTCACTGTAGAACAACTGGAGGAGCTGGAGAGAGCTTTTGAACGCACACACTACCCTGATATATACACCAGAGAAGAGCTCGCACAGAGAGCCAAACTTACAGAGGCACGAGTGCAGGTGCTCACACACACACACACACACAATCTTTCATATGAATTAAGAAAATTTGAACTGGATATTCTACTTGATTATTCCTGTTATGTTTCAAGAAAAGAAGGAAAAGAATGTGTTAAGATTTAAATGTAAATTTTGTTTTTTGTTAAACTCATGATCTATCTGACCGTTTTCAGGTGTGGTTCAGTAATAGACGAGCTCGTTGGAGGAAACAAGCGGGAGCCAATCAGCTGATGGCATTTAATCACCTGATTCCTGGAGGTTTTTCTCATCCAGCGATGTCCAGTCTCTCCCCATATCAGCTGTCAGAGAGCCCATACACACCCGCTGGCCTTTCTCAAGGTAATCAGAGGCAGAGCAATTACAGTTTGATTGGAATTAACGCAATTAACTGTATTGAAACAATGATGCATTTCGTAAACAATGTCTTTTTCTCAGATCCAAGTACTGTTCACAGACCTCAGGCCCTCCCACTACCTTCAAATCACCGGAGTTCTGGAGGGGTGGGGCAAGAGGGCGGTGCGTCTTACTGTCTCTCCGGTCGTCACGGTTATGATGGATTTTCGGAGAGCTTCGGACCACATAACAGTCACACTAACACGGCTGTCAATAATGGATTACCTTCTCAGGTAAAAAAGGCCATATTTGTTGCTGTATGTATATGCTGTGGCGCTTGTTTGAGCAGCTTGACATATAAACTTCTAGGCTAACCAGTGAGTGCGACTGTCTGTTTGTTGAATGCTGGCTGGTGAGGAGCTAAAAAAGTTCGGGTCCTTTAACTAAAATAAAAGATACACATTTCCGCTTTGAAACTTCAAAGCAATGTCTGTCTGCTAAGCAATTTTAAGCAGTATTTTAAATTAAATATCTTTAAGTTTTCTAAACATAGCTTAATAAAAATGGCTCTAAATAACTTTCAGTGCAGTTCAAAGTAAGTCAGTGCAGGCTGTGGTGGACCGCACCTGTTGCCTCATGTTTGAGTGTCAGTTTAATGGTTTCGTCTGGCTTCAGTAAAAACTATTACCCACTTCAAGACGACACGTTACGCAAATAAATTACACCAACTCAGGTCATCCACGGGCCATTTTTTACACGGTTATCTTTTGCTTTCCACTGGACCAAGAAACGCATAGAACACACAGAAGCACTAACACCCCCCTCTGAGTGATAGATGGTATGGCTGACCCCCATATGTTTCTCATTTGTAAAAGGAGCACACCATTGCCTCAGCAGGGGTGTTTGTCAAGTACGCTGGCAGGCTAAAATAAATTATGGTTTGACAGGCGTGACTGTGCGTGACTTGGACTTCCACGTTCTCCGTCATCATTTATAATGTTAATATGTGAAAATATTTTACATTTATGCCCGGCTAACAGGGAACGCTCTCAGAATGTTGGCGAACGTTCTGTAAAAATTCTCTCAAAATGTAAAAAAAAATGTTCTTGCAATAATACTAGTACAACATCTTTTATGCTATATATCATATATTTCAGAAAGGTTATTTTTAAGTTGTTAGTGGAACGTTTAAAAAAATTAACACTTTGAATAATGTTCTCGTAACAAAGCAATAACATGAATAAATGTCTAATTCGTTTCTAGAACTTTCAAAATAACATTTTTAAAATTTTGGTAACTTAAAGGAAATGTTCTTACAACCTAAAATTTGTTAGTTGAGCAGTCAGTTCCAAACATACTTTATTGGCATGTTTTGTATAGTATTTCTTTTGACTTGTGCCAGTCAGAAGCCACCCAGCAGCCACTTCGAAAACACCCTAGCAACCACACAGCAACGTTCTGGCAACCACCTACAACACTGTTGTGATTGCAACTTTTGTTTTGAAAATTTATAAATCTAGTTTACGTGTTGCATCCAGAGGATCTGTGAAGTAAATGTAAAGTAGAATTATAATTGTTTTATAATTGTCTGTGGTAGGCGCTTTATCCTCAGAGCCTGCTCCAAACAGAGAGAACTTCTAGAACATTTTCTAGAGCTTCAGAAGCAGAATCCTGTCCTGGATGTCACTCTGCTTTATTATGGGAAATGGTTTAAACGAGTCCATGTGCGTCTGTATGCGTGTCGTATTGCGTTGACTGTATTTACTGATGTAATAAGATCCTGTTGCCTTGGAGACATGCTCCCCCCTCTCCTATTTCCATATAAATGTGCTTATTTGGTACAGCAACTGGAGAGTGTGTTTATTTTGGCCATAATTCTATTGGTAGATTAAATTATGGTTTGGGAACTTTTATTACCCAGAGCGCACATGCAACAATCCAGTAATGCAACACAGTGTTTTCTAAGTTAAAAAGCATAAGCACACACACACCTTAGTGTACGCAGACGCACAAACATAAACACACACACACTGTACTGCCCCACGGCTTAGTTCTTTCAAAAAATCACATTAAACAATCCCCCAAATTCAATTATCTCTTGCCCGATCCATTGCAGGTCACAGAAATGTAGCCAAATACACACATGGAGATGTGTGTGTGAGTGTGTTTGTTATTTAAAGGGAAAGTGTGTCATCAACTATTGGTTAAACAAACAGATAGTACCACCCTCTAACACACATCATTGGTTGAGACAATGCTGCTGTGACAGGCAGAAACTGTGTTTACAGTTTTCAACACTATACAACTGTTAAAAAACATCGAGTGTAATCTCGTATACTAATTACCATGAGGAGTATGTGAATTGGAACGCAGCCAGAGTGATAACTGTAATCTCTATCTCTCTCTCTCTCTCTCTCTCTCTCTGTAGGTTATGGGACTGTTAGCCCCAGCTGGGGTTCCACACCAGAGTCAGGCTGAATATTCTTTATCCTCTCTCAGCGGTGCTTTGGAGTCGGGTGGTTCCTCTAGCACTACCTGCGCTCAGCGTGTAGAACCTTTGCCTGGTCTACCTGCTCTGTCTAACCTGCCCAGTCCACAGTCTTATGGTCCTCCTTCCTTCTACAGCATGGAGCACAGCGCCCCCTACCAGTACAGCCAATATGGCCAAAGTAAGGTCATTACTGATATTTTGTTCACCATATTTGCTAATTTGTTAGCAAAAAATATAGGGCGGGACTTGATTTCGTTTTTTGAGAACTGGTTGGAAGTTGGAGGGATAGAAACTATTTGGTCATTGGACAGTCGATATAGTCCCGCCCTTGGCCAGAGACATACGTCATTAAGCGATGTCGTTTTGTGGGGGAGGAGAGGGGAATGTTTTTGATTAAAGATTAAAGGGGCACAGTTATAAAAAAATGACATGTACAAATAAATAATTCATAAAAAGCACCACAATACATATAATAATAAATAATATAGTTATCGTTATAAATGAGAATAGTATATTTTGTTTTCATGGTGACTTTAATGTAAGAGTCTGAACAAACACACACACACACACACACACACTCACACACATCAGTGGTTTATATATATTCTATATCTGATTTGCACTGGTCTGATATAATAATACTGAACTGGGTAATACTGGACTGGGTTTGTGTTTTTGAATGTCATGGCTGGATGTTAATCTCCTGTGGCAGTATCTTGATTAGAAACAGCTGAGCTTGTCTCGCTCACTATTGCAGGTCACAGTTGACTCTTACAGTTACACAGTGATGAAATGACTGCAGCAGGTTTATAACGAGTCGATCTTAAGGTCAAACTGAGCGTTTCTCAGCCTGATTACTGTATCAGATGGATGGCAGACTTTAGCATCTGAATCGACTCATGCAAATGCATCGCATTACTCCACAAATCAGAAATCAGGGTCATGTCTTAAAAGCAGATATATGTGGTGATTTTTGAATGGCTCATATTTTACATGTTTTTGGATATTTGTTTCTAAGAAGTTGTATTACAGATGGTCTCAATGCTGCCTTATGAAGAAGTAGATACTGTACTGGTCAACAGTTTTAAAACACATACTCATTCTTTTTTCAAATTTTAGAATAATAGTCAACTTATTAAAACTATGAAATAACACAAATGTAACTTTGGGATTATGCTTGACTAAGAAACATGAAAATAAATAAACTGGGTCATATTCTAGCATATTGAAAGTAGTTGCCTAGAATTTACAAAAACAAGACTTTCTAAAGAGTTTTGAAAGAGTTATCCTCTATCTTTTTTCTTTATTATTTCTTTATTATTTGCTCCAAATCATGCATTTGAAAAACATTTTTAAATGAAATTTTTATTACATTTTTATTTTAATTATATTTTTTACCGCAATAATAATTTTAAACATTTAAGCTTTGAAATTTTTTTTTTAAGATAAGAAACATTACATCACATAGTCAAGTGTTTTTAAACGTTTGTATTGTAACATTACTGATACATTTGAAAGCACTTAAATCTCTCTGTGCTTCCCTGACAGATTCCATTTATTATCTGAGACCTGAAATCGCCTGAAGAGCCCGCAGAAGTTCAGACGTCCAGAGGAGGGGCATCTGTGGTCCTGAAGTCCTGACATTTCACAGTCCAAGATGAGGTTTCCTGCATCTTTAAAAAACAAACAATTTATGAGAAAACTAGAGACACGCAAGAGACAAAATACAGAAATGAATTTGTCAGTCTGGTTTTGTAATTATAAACAGAAACCTTAAACCAAAGGAGGTCTCAATCAGGGGCTGGAGAAGACCTCACTATAAACCCAGATCAGAGGCACTAGAGCTGTGTCTTTCTTAAACATTCTGACTCCCGTATAGAAGTTTTTTCAAAACCATTTTTTATAAATACACACAGCAAAAATAATTGAATTCAAACAATACAATGAAAGAAAAGATCTTTTCATACAATCTACATTTCCTGGTACCTTAAAGTGCGATATACAAAAAGATGTCTTTTTGTATATCTTTTCCTTTTGTATAATGTTGAGATCTGGTGTTTGGTCTTTAGTATCAGCGGTCATCTGATGCTGATATCCAGACGAGAGCACGCAAACAGAGATGCTGGGCTGGATGCATCGCTCTCTGTCCACATGCTGTAAATAAAAGACAAATGTTTTTAAGATGACAATGCACCGTGGAGTCTTTTATACAGCTGTTTCTCTCCACACATTCCCTGTCATATGAAGGTTGATTTGGGCTTTTCCTAAATGAGGGTGACAGGAAAATTCTGAGTATATGGAAGCATATTTGCTTTAAATGGATTTTGAACCATTGTGATTTTTTTACAACTTTCTCAAGAAATAAATGCTGAGCCGGTGTGGTATGGGTGTATATTGCTGCATACTTGCATACTTTTTTATTAAATATATATTTTTATACTGATTTGATATGTTCTGATACATCCATTTTTCTTCATCTGTATCCACCGATACAGAAACAATTGAAAACAAAATACAGATAACAGAGCCACAACTCAGAATGTTTTTTTATTAATTTATTTTGAATGTTTGTGTGTGTGTGTTTTCTGTATTCTCTGGATATTTTTACCAAATAAATCATTTATTTTATGACAATAAACCCTGACTCCTTATTCTACCCGTTTCAACTAATTTTACTCTCTTGTACATTTACTCTTTGGTTTATGTCTGTTTTCCTTCCTTGCTCTCTCTCTCTCTATCTCAACTGACCTTCAGAATTTGCAGGTGAAAGTTGCTCTTCTTCACCCTGCTCTATCTGAAGGGTCAAAGTTCCTGTCAGACAGACAGGAAAAATGGAAGACAGGCAAATGAAAATAAAGTCTTGTCTGTTTTTCATCTGATCTTTAAAAGTGTCTCACTATAATGAGAAACATAATTTTATTGTTACTGTTGGATAATTAATCGCTTCGTGTGAGTTTCAAAAGTAGATCATTTCATCCCATATGCCATTTAAACATCATGTGACAATAATATTCTGCTCTCTTATTCAGATAGATAGGCGTGGATTTAGGCTTAAGAGAGACAGAGAATGCTTGATCTGCTTTACGAAACATTAACCTCCATTGTGCTGATAGAAATGCTACCGATATAAATGGTCTCTGCTATGCCACTGGCTTTTCGTTGTTTTCGCTGTAGTCCAAAACTGCGCATGTGCAAAACAAAGACCAGTTTTGTTTGTGCAGCGGCGGGTTTAGAATGAGAATGACAAATTCCCGTTTCGATACTGCCCTCTACAGGAGGCGACAGAAAACACGTGTGTAATTGACGTGTGTTAAGACACATTTACACAGGTAAATAAACAGAGCTTTATTTCCGTCTTTATTTCCACGTGTTTAATATTATAACAATAAAAGTCACAAAACGGGAGTTGCATGTAACAAACAAGCTTTCGTTTTCAAGCACTTCTGGAAGTTTGATGTAAAAAAAGATTTCGAGAGCAAATTTAAGGAAATTGCGTCTCGCGTGCCCCTCTACCGCTGCGTGAGCGAGAGTGAGTGTTACCCCTGTAAAGGAGAGGGAACACGCCCATTGATACGGCCTGTCTCCCGCAAGTTAATTAATTCATTTCCCCGAAATAAAAGAGAGATGCTATAATGCTATGTTAATGCTTAGCTGATCAAAGGATAGTAACTGAAAGTAATATTCTTGCTCGAGAAGATAAATTAATTTTAATTGTGATGACTGTCAAGTAAAAAACTGAAGTACACAAAACAAACTATACAAACGTAATGGCCATTGTAAATGGCCTTTCATTGGTCACATGCGGAAGAAATCCACCAATCGGCTTCACCGATTATATTAATTGATTTTTTTGTGATATTGCAGTAATTATTGTCTGGTTTGGTGATGGGTAACGTCCTTTGCTCGCTTTTTGAAGGCTATGAAACTTCTTGAAAAATGTTAAAAAAAACCTTCTGTTTTTCATGCTACTAAAACAGCGTCTTGTTTGTATTAATGTGCCAAACAGCAATAAAAAATATATCATACATGCTCTCATTCTCCGCTTGTTTTGTTTATTAGTAATGTAAACGCATAAGTAAAACACACACGTGTTTATAAAACACACAACAGCTGGAGGCCGTTGCATCAGTCACCTTTCACGTAGTGAATAATTAAAGGGAACACCGGGGATTTGGTTTCACCTCAGGGATACCCTTACCCCTACCACTTAACCGGCTTTAATTGGCGCTATACCCCTGACATATGCTGATGCACATAACTGGCACCTATCATGAACAGAATGGTGATTTGTGTGTCTTGTCTTCCTGTTGTGATTACGCAGCACTACCCAAGCAGTGAATGACAGCGGTCTGATCCCATGGCGTTAAACACTATCATTTAAAGTGCACAGCCGTCAGCGAATCAGGCAGCGACAGCGGACTGATCTTAAAAGCACTTTACCACAATGTTAACACCGAGAGGCCAATCAGTTTTAGGGGTGGCATGTCTCTCTTTTTCTCTCTCTCACTCTCTCTCTATCCGGTTTGTGGGCGTCTCACACTGATGAAATGAAACTAAAGTCGGTGCTGTACCCGGTCGGTTCTGAGGAAGCACCAGGAACAAATAATGCAGAAATGTGGATTATACGATGACGATTCCCCGACGAAAACAGGGGGAATGTGAGTAAGGCTTTCAGAAAACAAACATGCTTGTGTTTTAAAGAATGCCTTATTAATGAACGCTGTATTGTGTTGCCATCGACATTTTAAATCACAGTTTGATTCACCGAGTGAATGTATCGTTTGCACATATTTCAACAATTTTAGGTTGCAGGAACGTTTCCCCAACGTATCTATTAAGAAAAACGTTAAAATATTATTTTAAATGTTCTGGGGACGTTTAAAGCGTCCAGTTTTTTTAACGTTGCATTACCGTTGATGGGTTTATTAACGTTATTTGGTTATTATTCTGTAACGTTTTTAAAACGTACCCCTAGCAACTTAGGAATAACGTTTTATGTAGGATATATAACGTAAAAACGTTCTATGTACGTTCTACTAACCTGAGACTAACTTGAGAGAACTTTTAGGGAACGTTAGTCAACGTTCTGAAAACGTTCCCTATTAGCTCGGTAGTTTTACGGGCCTGTTGTTCTGACTGAGCCAAAAGCTTGAAATAGCGACTCTATACGGAAACGTTTTTTAAATGCCAGCATGTTCCAAAGGCTGATAACCGAGTTAAATATTTATCATTATATATGGTACCGGGTTACTCACCTCCTGTTACCTTTGGGTGGGGTTGTATTGCATTGCAAAAGGCACTAAATAAATTACATAAAAAAATAACACATGCATTTTGCAAACATTTCTGTTTGATTATTTTGATTGGAAGTTCACCGGCATGAATGCAAAGGGGTCCGTCGTGGACCCTGATACGGAAGATTCCCCCTCCGAGACGATGCTTTCCAGACACAAGACCAAAACAACAATACATACGACACAGACGGAGTCTGGCTTATTAGAGGACCCGTCTCACAATGATCCTGCCTCCAAGAGGTGAGCAGCTGATTTGTAAATGCAAACTATACAGGTCTTTTGATTGTGACGTGCACAGTGAATTTAAATCTCAAGAGAATGATGTTTCCTATAGTGTAATCCAGACCGTGCGACCAGATTCTTCTGGATCTATCTGTGAATCCATGAAGAGCAAATGTTCTTTGCATAATCCACCAGACTTTCAGAATGAAGATACTGTTGCATACAGGTGACAGAACTTTGCATTTGTATGGAACAGCATGACAATAGCAAAATAATACACACCTTTTTAATGTATTTATAGATTTATAGAACAATTGTCATTTTTTACACTATCTATAGGGAACCATATCCAGATGCAAATCTGTTAAAGATTTATTCTGATAGTCATGTGATCTCAAGATGGTGACACAGGGCAGCACTCAATGTTGACATAAACTGAAGTGAATACTGATATGAGTCTTGTGTCAGTGTTCAAATCATAAATCATTTTATGTTTAAATCATTTTTAACATTATAATATTATTTAGGCTTAAATTGTTGGCCTAGTGCTTTTTAATATTTAATGGCCATTTTTTTTTTATTTGCATGTTTAATCTCTTTTGTACCTTTTAAAAGGTTCGGCTGTTTGTACACACAAATTGTAGCTCCTCTTTAGGGAAAGAGAACATTGTTATGAGCTTGTTGCAACATGTTTGCCCAGAGTATCCAAAACCGGTACAGCAGTGTTAGCTCTGACTCGCTGTGTTTTACCCCTCTGATCTCAGGTCAGTCCTGCAGGGGAGAGACGGTTCTCCGGTCCCCAGCTGTGTGTCCATTAAAAGTAACCAGTCTATGGATCCCCCATTGAAATTAAAGAGAGAATGTCGGTCAGAACTAAAGTACGAGCCATGAAAAATGTGTTAGATGTTTTGGATTCTACATTTTGTTTTTTACACATTGAGAAGAATTGTGGGTAAAAAATACAGCTGTTATAGATCGTTATTAATCGTACAATGTCATTAGATTTCCTAGATTAAACCAAACAGAGGCTGGACATAAGAACGCAATTGCTCTACAGGGGGGGGAGGTGAATGAGAACTTCAAATTAAATCTGCAGAAGAAGTGTCAGTGTTTACATGAGGGAACATCACAGCAGGGAAACCCAACCCTGCTGAATGAGATCTACACAGAGCTCTACATCACAGAGAGTGAAAGTGGAGACATCAGTTATGAGCATGAAGTGAGACAGATTGAAACACAATCCAGGAGAGCAGCAACAGAGGACAAGCCAATCAAATGCAATGACATCTTCAAACCTTCATCTGCACAAGACAAACCCATCAGAACTGTGCTGACGAAGGGAG
>JAZGTJ010006396.1:0-25028 GCA_036877575.1 Botia almorhae | reverse complement strand
AGCTAAGACCAGGCCTGGCCCTGTAGACTAAATAAAAGCTCTTAATCCTCATAAACTGCTCCATATGAGCATTACATCCCTGACTCCACACGGGACTCCTTGGCAAATGGAATTGATTTTGGGGTTAAAACATTACCAGTGCTGCTCCTCTCCCATCCCGGTAATGAGCTGGCTGCCCTTCGCTCCCTCCCCCATCCTGACGACAGAATATGCTTATGGTAAAAATGGTAAATGTTGGAAATATAATGTAGATGTATATACAATATAATGTATACTGTAATGTATACACAACAAAATCATGACCGTCTCACCCAAATGAGTTTTAGAGAGTTTACATGTACAACAAAACACTGATAAGGTACACACACTGTATATGACAATATACCATAATGCTAGTAGAGTTTACATGCAGAGCCATGGTGAAGGTATTCAGTGAATACAACATTTGGGTTCACACAAAGATATAGTAGAGCTTCAGATGTCAATTCTATGCTATGTTTATGGTACTTAAACATACCATATGGTACACTATAGTGCTTTTTGTCGGTTTTGAAGTTCACCAATATCAGCAACATCTCCTTTTGGGTTGAACAGAATGTGGGTTTGGAACAACATGAAATTAGTTAATCATGATAGATTGCGTTTTATTTTCTGGTGAACTAACCCCTTTAAATTCAGAGGTACAAATTATAATGCAAGCATAAGCCAATTATAAATGCTCTGAATTCACTTAAATGAGAGGCAGAAGGGCTGTCATTCATCACACAATTTGTCACCGTAAACCTGAATTGCAAATGAATGAATGGGAGATGCCAGGTCTTGTTACTGGACATCATGGCCTCCCACATGTGGTAAACCACTGGCTGTTAGGGCTATGTGATATATGAAACTTATCTATACTTTTTGATTTAGTCTTTTTATAATATTCCATACATATCTATTTTCTATGTATTTGATCTAAAATAGTTTAGAAAGTTTTCTTAATTAGAAGAACCATAATTTCGACCAACC
Organism: Botia almorhae; assembly: GCA_036877575.1. Taxonomy (NCBI): domain Eukaryota; kingdom Metazoa; phylum Chordata; class Actinopteri; order Cypriniformes; family Botiidae; genus Botia; species Botia almorhae. Next base: position 24,017 of record JAZGTJ010006396.1, on the reverse strand, counting down.
AGTCATTATAGCCAAACAGATGTTTGAGGAGTAAAATACAGTAAAAACCTTTTAAAAAATATCTACTAACATTTACTTTATAATATATTTAACAAACAAAAAATGCCATGCTTTAAAATGAAAATTTAAGCAATTAAGCAAATTAATCAACTTTATAAATTATAAAACTTTATAAATTCTATATTTATTATATTTAAATTTATAAAACATCTTTTTCTAAGACTCTCACAACATTACCTGTTGGGACAGATCGCCAAAATTGCAAACTTAAACATATTAAACCTAATAAAAGGTACATTTGGTACAAAGGTACAAATTGCTACATAATCCTTATATTATATCATTTACATTTAGTAATTTAGCTGACGCTTTTATCCAACGACTTGCAAATGAGGACAAGGAAGCAACTTCAATTACAATAAGAGGCAACAGTGAATTAGTGCATAGATATAGACAGGTCTAAGGTATTTCAACACAGTATAAGAAGGATATTTATTTTTTTTATTTTTTTTCAGCAGCAAAAATCATCACAAACATTAGAATTACCAGTTCTATTGGCCTTTGAGTGGAAAGCACATTTGGACATGTTTCTGGACATGTAAGTGAAGAAAAAGAGATGGAGAAACGTGCAGATGGAATTAGCAAGTAGAAACAAAAATTCAGACTGAAACACTCTTTAATCGGCATGTGTGAACCGTTCAGGTAAGTCTGTCTGACACAGGAAACGTATTAACATTGACCACAGTTTACTCTGTTAACCACACTGTGGCCCTGTGGGACACGTCTGTAGAGCAGCGTCTGTTTACATGTAGCAAAAACACAAGCATGTACACACGCCAGGACACTACCCAACTTCTCGTACATTTATTGCCGTCCATTTTTATTAATATAAACATCCATACAAGATCAATTAACACCCAGATAAACCACTGCTGTGCGTATGACCGGCCGTAAACAATTGTTTGTGGAACGTGGCTGTCAAATATAAGCACTGTGCGAGTTAATATTTCAGCCCCGGGTGAACGCACTCAGCACACAGTCTGACTAGTTCCCCTCTAAAGGATTCAGGCCTATGCAAACATCATTTACCACAGCAGCATTCCTCTGCAGTTTAAAGAGGAGCGGGTACAGTTGGAGTCACTGTATGAGCTCTAGTTTATTTACAGATCGGGTAGTTCTCACCGTCAATAACTTTATGACATGAGTCAACAAAGAGTGGTTAGGTCAGTCGGAGTAAACCTTGCCGTGTGTGATGTGTGTCTCCATGACTTATAACTGATACGTATACTTTCTCAAATCTATCAAAGAATTTTTTACAAAGAGGTTTTGATTGTAATATCAGTACATTTAAATTGCATATTAAAATAGTTGATGCTGTTTTATATTTCATGACAATATGTAGAATTCCCATTCTCTAACATTCACACCCAAAACATTCTGAATGTAACTGGATTGACCAATAAAAGAAAAAAAATGAGAATTTTATTCATTTTCTCAGAATTAGCCTACAGTAAATATGACCAACATTTGAAAAAAACAGCAGAGTTTCTGGTCATTTGATATTACTGTCTAGAGCTGGCTCAAATTTAAAGGCACACCAATTAATTATTTACACCTAAAATCTATGTTAAAAATAAGCTTAAAACCTGGAATACAGGGTTTAATTCTAGGGAGCCTATTAATTCCTACTCACTTCACTATCTCACTTACTCCCAATTGTCGGGACTGCCTATTTGGCCAAACAAAGTAAAACCAGTTGAGTATTTGGGAAACAATTATTTTTAAGGTAGTGGAGGTTAGAAATCTCTAGGAATTATTTTATACACATTATTATTTATACTCATCTTGCACAGTTTATATTATGAACTTAAAAGTAGATCAAATGTAAAAAAAAAATAAAAAATAAGGAACAACCAAAACAATATCATAGAGATTATGAAAGATAAAACAAAGCCACGGAATATGAGACACAAAGACAGTGCTTTTGAGATGAGCTTCAGACAAAATAACAGATGACATGGTAAACATCTGCTAATGTCCGCAGGATGCCTTCCCATCTGTGTATCCTTGCCACTGTGTTCTGACATCTCTCTCACACTACCACCCCCCCCAACTACATCCAGGAACTTTGTCTCTTCCATGGCTGGAAGGTTGTAATTTGTAACAGTCGGCTCAGGCTAAGTTGTCCTCTTATCTGGACAGGAGATCACTAGCAAATCATATCAGAGAAAAGGACTGTTTAAATATAGCCCTAATTACCACAATCATTTGTTGCCGTTTTATTTCTGTCTTCCTCCAGCCTTGGCTAACATACTTTTTCCTATTTTCTCCTCCTTTCTTTTTTAAAGAAATTAAAAAAGTCTTTCCTTCTTTGTGTATCCAGTAAATCCTTATGTGTGGTGTGGTCTTGGGGGGGGCTGACAGTTGCATGACAAGGAATGTTTCCCTTTGTAAGAGCTTACTTCCTCCTCGCGCAGTTTTAGCCTAATTGAAACATTTCCTATTGGGCTCAATCAAGAGGGCAATTACCTAATTATTCGCTTATGCCTAACTCAGTCCTGTATACTGCAATGACAGAGAGAGAGAGAGAGAGAGAGAATGTCTGACATTTTATTGAATTTATTGTTTTTTTCCACTATTTCTTCCTTTATTGACAGAATTATTAGAAATCGTGCTTTTGAAAGCAGCTGAGTCTACATTTTACTTCCAATTCTTTCCTAACCCTAATGGTAAAAAATACAGCATAGGAATTTTTTTGTGTGTCAAGATGAATTGATGTTATGAAATGGGAGGGCTCACAGAAAGAAAAATGGGCTCATAAGGAAAATGATTTTCAAAGAGGGAGAGGAAATACGTCAGGGAAGCATTAGCGAATCTGGAATGTTCAGTCCCAGCTGAACCTTCCTGCAACACATTTAATAATTAGGCAGCTCATAAAACACAAATGTATCACGGATAAAGAGATTTTCGGGCTTCCCTTCAGGCTCTGTGCTAGACAAGTCTGTTTTGAAACTGTTTTAGACCATAACAAACATGGTCACCCAATGAATTCAATGTGTGATGAGCCACTCGATAAATCACATTAAGATCCAAATCTCCAGAGCGGCACAGAGAGGGCACAGAAGCTACAAACACGTCTTTTAAATATCATAAAACACAAAATAAATATTCCAGAGGCCTGTATGGATAATATAAACATATTGGTCTGTAAGAAAGCTGTATGTTTTCAGCTGTAAATCCCACCCCCTTTCCCATCGCAGAGACCCACCTAAGCTCCAAAAGGTCATCGCTTCAACAAGTGTGGGCTGTTAAGCTCTTAAATCAATCATTTGGGTCTATGGCTAAATCAGCGAGCTGTCTGGGTTTAAGCACACATGCCGTAGTTTAATTCACCCGAGTGAAGGAGCTCAGCGGCCATATTTCAGCCAACATGTGCGCCACTGTTGTCTAAACAAGTGCTGCGAGGCAGGCTGCAGAGGAGGGCCTTGGCTGCAGGACATGGAAAGCAGTCAGAAGGTCCAAGCGCACATGCGCAACAGATTCGCAAATACACAGAGTAACGCTGGTCGTGAAGAAGTCTGGAAGGGTTTGGCTTGAGGTCATGGAAATGGGTTATAAAGCGGCCTTTCACTGGGGAAAATGAGGGGACCAGCTTTGCTCACACATGTACACACACACACTTATGCATACAATGGTCAGCATATCTATACACACAATCACACACACATCCGTAGGAATGATGGAATGCTCTCACACAAACTGGGTGGGCCGCTTCACTGGTGTACCCTGGGATGAGAGTCTGGGAGTTAACAGATTAATCCTATGGACAAACTTGACATTCTCACACACACACACACACACACAATCAACTGACAAGCATATTCATGACCTCAACTTCAAAAACTGTCTCCATTTAAAGGAATAATTTACCCTAAAGTGAACATTCTATAATTATTTGCTCACTCACGTGTCATTCCAATTTCTGTATGCTGTTATGTTTTCCTGAGAACATAGAAATGATTTTTTTGGGGGGAAGCATAAAGGTTCTTCCAAAATTTTTCTTTTGCGTTCCACAAAAGTTCATATTGGTTTGGAACTACATGAGAGAATTGTTGGGAAGCTATTCTTTTATTACAGCAAGACATTCTTACAAAAGGAATAAGTAACAAAATAAATTTGTGGTGTAAATAAAACCTTTATAATTCTTAGATTTAGCATGTACCTTTGATGCACCTTTTTTAGTCAGATTAACCACAGTTCCCACCACAACACATTATGCGTGTGTGTGCACAGACTTCACTCCCTAAACTTTTAATGTCAGGAAACAGTGAGTGGGCAAGAAAATAGGATGGAAAGAGTGACCATACATCAGAGATAGAAAGAACAAACGAGTGAGCAAGTGACAGAGGCTCGCCCAGGTGGTCCTGTGTACTGTGGCCGCTGGGCAGTGATCTGACATGAGGGCTAGAACCTAAAACCCATGCAAATGTGATCACTCCCGCTCCTGCTGATTGAGGCGGCCGTGTATGATTAAATATAATTGCAAAAAAAACTCTTCCAAATGCCTCAGTGGTTTCCAAAAAATGGGAAGGAAGGATTTAGAAGCAATTCTTTGTCTTTGAAAGAGAGCGGGGGAGCCAGCGTGTGTGCATGTGGTGGGGGGGTCTGCGAGGTTAAGCGCAGTGTGTGCGCTGCAGTGTGCGTGTGAGAAGAACGGGGTTGTTTTCATTGTTGTTTCAGAGAGCTGGTTGCTACATGCAGGGAATGGGGAGAATAGGGGAATATTTGCTGGCAGAAGTTCTGCTGGGTTCAGAAGCCTCCTGTCACCCGGCAGATGATTGATGGCTCAGGCGGAACGCTTAAGTCAACAGCGTATGAGCACGTCCAGGCCGTCCAGAGTGAATGAAACCGCACCGAGGCTCCACTCAGCACCCATTTAGAGGTCAGCAGTCTAAGAGGAATGACAGCCAGTCCGCACCATTATCTTATAAAAAAGCTATACTGAGTAGATCAGAAGAACTGTATATTGAGAACAAGGTCTAATGTTTTATATACGCTATAAGCAAGTGGCACAGTGAATAAGAACACTTATTATAAATCATTCACGTTTTCTAGAAGCAACAGGCCACAGGAAGCCATACATTATCTAACCATGATTTGATGCCCCATTCACACCGACAGAAATTAAAGCATTGAAAATCGCCAGGTTGCTGTACTGATGGTTGTTAAGTGTTAGCTGACTCTTGTTGCCCTGCTATTATTGGTGGACTGTGTAATTAGCCATATCTCTTAAAGATCTAATCTAAAATTAAACATGACAAACGATGTATGAATCAAGCTCACTAAATTTCTGACATGGTTTTCAACGCACCATTTATCAAATCAAACAGAACAGTGTCATTGCCTACAGCGTCTTGACTACACCTGACTGCAATATCTCACAAGAGATGGATCACATGAGCTCCACTCTCTTCACTCTGGCAAAGATTGTGTATCATGCCACTTCTCATTTGAATGAAGTAAAACTTCTCAATTTTGTTGAGCAGTTGGACACACCCACATCACTGCACCATCAGTCACTGTCGCTCATTTTGCACATCAAGTGGCTACAATGCTGGAAACAACAAGATGATTAAAGACCCCAAATGTTCCACAAATACACAATTGATTTATATTAATATCACAATAAACAAATATTCTGCCAAGCCATATAGTTCATTAGCCTGTAGGCTGTTTACAGTTGCCAAGAAATGTAGCAATCAGATGAATTCTGCATTAATTTGCTAATTAACTATTTTACTTGGCGAAGAAAATGTTTATGCAGATTCGTATTCTTAACAAATGCACTTTATCCCATCGCTGTCCATTTGAGAACAGTCCATTATAAAGTGTGCAATTCGTATCACATCGATAGTTCACTGTAGAGGGGAACAACACATGTCTGTCAGATAAGCGAACGAGTATAAGAGAAAGATTGTATGTGTGTGTACATCACCATTAGTCGGGCATTAATGGGCCTGAAAGAGGATTTAGGGGTTTTGGGGTCACTGAGACTGGGAAGCAGGTGTCCCTCACTGATCTATGCAAAGTGCCACTTCAACACCTCATCATTAAACAGACATGTGCGCACACCTTCCCCCGACTCAACTTACGTGCGGATCTCTTACTTTTTCTTTAGAAAGAAAATACTAACAAACATGAATAGCTGTTATAAGCACTTAAAATAACAAATCTGGGGAGGTAAATGAAGGAATCCCACGTTCATTAAAAAGAGTAATAACACATCTTAATTTTAACTGAGGCTTTAGAGTGTTTTATATATATTGTTTTATATATGTATTTTGATATGTTATATATACTGATATATTATCAAACCTTTTAAGACAGTCTTACATGAGCTCTGAGATTAGGTGACCTACTGCACAGATCAGCTTCATTCCTCAAAACTGATGTTTAACTAAATTCCCAAAAAAGAACTACACTACCCATAATCTTAAGATAATGTTTTATGCTGATTTAACGAATAACAAAACTCCCTTTAAAAAGGATTTACAAATACACAGCAGAATTATTTTCACGTTCATTACATATTGGAACCCAAAGATCCATCCTTTGGATAACATCCTTTGGTTAACAAAAAACACTGGCCGCACTGGGAGATTGCGTGTGACTACATATCTCAGATGAGAGTAAACACTGTTAGAGTTCAGAGTTGGATCGAAGCCGTTCAGGTCTGGAGGGAGAAAGTACAGCAACATGTCTGGATGATCTGTCATGTAATCCTGATGGTTGACAACACCTCATAACATGCTGTCATGGCTACATTTCAAGTGGTCTAAACATTTTACAGACATCGTCAAAACTCAGATCTCTTCTTATCAATCACAGAAATGTAGAGATCAACACAAGGAATTAAAATGCACAGATTCACTCAAGCACGTGCAGGACTCTGGAGCCAAGCAGAGGCTAAACGAGACATTCCTGTTTAAACAATGTAAAATTAAATTCTCTATATTTAATTTTGAAATGTGGCCCATCTGTAAAGTAACACAACGTTCTAAACGGGCACAAACGAGTGGAAATTTCTCTCTTTCTGCACCGAACAGGGAGACAGAAAGAAAGTAAAGGCAATGTTGCGGTCTCTGACATTTTCATCAGCGTGTTTGTCTTCCCCTCCAAATGAATGGCAGATGCTTTAAGAGGCTGTGAGCAACAAAAAGGCCCTGAGATGAAGGCAGGAGAGAACACACACATGCACTCTTTTCCTCACACACATGCACACAGAAACACACAGATTTATGCTCCTGATATCTTATTGCTGTAATCTCCAGTTGATTAAGAGCAGACCAGGCTGCTAAGCAGCGAGTATACAGAGATAAGCCATGCAGGGAGGAAGGACTGAGACTCCCGAGTCGAGACGAAAACGCTGGAGGTCTTGGCTGTGGCTGAGCATGGTGAAGGAACGCTGCCACAGGGGCCATGTTAACTCTGACCACAGAGAGAATCTCAACCTCAAAATTATCACTACAGAACATCACAGTACAGACAAGAGCATGGCACGTTACCACACGCACAGACATTAAGGGTTGCTGGGGGCTTGTCCAGGACTGAAGGAATGAGGGAAGTTAATTTATATTCTACAGTGCAAGGGAGCAATACATCACCATTGTAGTTTAGCAGAGCTGAAGAAACTATTTAAAGGGGGGGTTAATCCGGTTTTAAGTCATGTCAGAATGATCTTATTTATGAGATGAGTACATATGAATGCCACCACAGTGTTGTAATTACTATTTTTTATTGTTTATTGTAATTATTGTTTTTTTGATTTTCCTTGTCTGTTGATGAAGAACGAAAATAAGGCTTGCCAAACAAATCCTATTCATTTAGCAGGTTTATGAGACAACAGGCTTGTGCTGCAAAACTACATTTTCCATTATTCCCTGTGGCAGCAGGAGTGTGACAAGGCAATCACTTGCACATAATACACATTCTTTGCTTTTCGTTTTGTGGCATCAATGAAGTGCTCATAAAAGTACAAATATTAAATTGCTGAATGTATCCATTTTATTTCACCTGAAAACATTTGAATGCACATTACATTGTCAAATCTACCTCTAAGGACTTGAAATAAGATATAATAAAGCATTAGCCTTTAAAGAGTAATGCAGGAATATATACATTTCTAAAAGAAGCTGCAGACCATTCCAGCAGTCCATGTTCAGTTCTTAAAACAGATCCACATTAATTACTAATCTGGAAATGGGAAATGTAAAATAATGCAATAACTTTTCGATCAAGACATGCATGTGTAAGCATAAATGTGCCGAGCAATTTCATGTGAAGCAGACCCACAAGTCTTAATAAGCAGTTTTCTTTTCCAACACTCATCTTCATCTTCGTCCCCTTTCATTTCTTCTTCCTGTGGCTCTCCTCCCAGACCAGAGATGTGTGCTTCTCCCAGCTGCAGTCTGGTCTGATTGCCTCTGATTTGGGTTAAGTGATTACCCCCCTGTGGTATGGGAGCTACACTCCCACAGGCTGAAACAAACCCTCTTTTTGCCTCAAACGATTGAAATACCGCAACTTTCTGATATTTCTACCAGGCTAATACTTGTGTTAAACCTGTTACTATATATTAGGATTATTGAGATTCTTTTTTTATTGGTGAAACAATGTAGGTCATATAGCAACATTACACGTGTAAGCTGTCAGGTTCATCACTAAAACCAGTCACAACTTTGGCCACACCTGACTGAATGGTGCTCATAATCTTTAAAAACCTTTTAATATAAAGGCTTTCTCTTATTTTCTTAAACATTTATTTACAGACACAAGACACTTTGTACATTTTTAAAAGCTAATTTTAAATATATATTAATGGAGTTGGAGCAGATATTTTTAAAAAATCAGCAAGCGCTCATGCCCACAGGAACTTCTTACAATACTGTATATAAACACCTTATAAAGTCGTCAACTGGTCTTACGCCTAGAGCTTTAAAAAGCTGTTATGAGGACAATGGGTGGCTAGTAAAACATAAAAATATAAATTACAATTAAAAATAATTAAAATATTACAATAAATGCTAAAATATCACTTTAATATATTTTTTTGGTCACAGCATAATTTTCATACTTTCATTTTGTGTATAGTTTTACTGTAATAGTACAGTAGAAATTTTTTATTTGAAAAAGTTTTACTTTATAAAATACATTTACCTTAGCGTGAAAAGAACATTGTACATTGTTCAGCTGTAAGATCAAATTGTAATTGTAAATTGTTTACAGTGGAAGCAGTCTTTGCCAAAGCAGTTCTTTGAAAACGGAAGAAAATCACCATTAACATGCAGATGTGTAAACAAGAAATCTAAACCTGCAGATTATTAAACTTAAGCTCACTGACATAAAAGAAATAAAGACTATATACACATGCTTTTATGTCTTTATTTTAAATTGTACCAAACAAATACATTTGGTGATGTTCACAAATCCCTGGCCATGACTGCACAGTACATGATCGAATGCTGCTGTGTGCCTCTTAGACAGTAGTAATATCTGCAGGCAATGACAACCCTGAGAAACCATAAAACCACCAAGCACCTTAGCACAATGTGTCCTGTCACCAAAGCCACTCGCAAAGAGAATCAGTTTAAGAGTGAGACAGAAAGCTAGAGAAAATGTGAGAAAGGGGTAAAACGGTTATTTACAACCACAAGTTAAGCTGTCTCTTACTGCGTAATTCTTAATTTTTTATTGCAGGCTGGGGTGAAAAAAGTGCATGTTGTTATTCTTTCATCCTCCACTCCATAGATAAACTGTGCAGATTTACAGAGAACATTTCACGGCTACCACGGGGACTCGCGTTAGAAACACCTTGACTTTAGCGAGGCACTGATACCAAAAGATACAGCACAGGCCACTGGCACCCAAACAGCTCATTCTTTTCTGAAATAATGTGTTTGTTCATAAAAACAAGCTGATATGTGCACTCAATCGTGGGTCTATGCAGATATAAATTAACTTGACTGAAGCAAGAGGGAGTTTATCTGGTCGTGGCTAAGGTCATACAAACCAACTTCCTAAATCATTACTACACAGCACAATTATTACAGGCTTGTGCATAGACGTTTTACATTTTTGCCTGGGGGGGCACCTACCAGAAGACCGCGAAATCTGATTAAAAAACAAACAAACATTAATTTAAATTAATTTAGCCATAATTTACAATAATAACACATTTAAATAAATAAAATGAGACAATGTGAAAAATATTTTTTTATTAATATCTGACAAAATCGATTGGCTCTGGTCTGGGGGGGCAATGCCCCCCCCCTAAACTCCGTCAATGGGCTTGTGACAGAAATAAATGTATTGCATGTAAATTTGTGCATTGACAGCCTTTTTAAATCTGCCTACTAAACCGCTAACAAGATTTAGCAGTGTATACACTAAAAACATTACAATTTCATTAATTTCTTTACTTTATAAAATGTAACAACATTTTGTATTACTATAAAAAAATTACAAAACAATTGTTTTGTTTTTTGTCATTTATATTTAAGATAAGGAACAAATGCAAACAAGATATGCAAACCTCAGTGTGTTTATAAAGAAATTAATTAAACATATTTATAAATGTATTCAGAACTAATTAAATAATTTTAGTTAGATTAATTAACTAGATAACTAGCAAATAAGATTGTTTAGATTATACTTTATTAGTTCATTGCAAGACTTCAGTGTTTTCATTGTTTTAAAGCAGTCTATTTAGTCTATTTCTAATATACTTTTTAAAGACATTCTTTGTAAATTACAAAAAGCAGATGTAGAGAGGCAAAATACTTCAGCATGTGCAATCATAAATGCAAAATAGTTCCTTTGGGGTGAAATAACTTAACATAATATTACAATCTTACAATGTTTTATATTAGATTTATATTATATGGACCAATTCAGAGTTTAAAATTTACCATCTTAGTTAACAATATTTGATTGTTCTATTTTGTTTTTTTTGAAAGTTTGTTGTCATATTAATTACATCAGAATCACACAATGTAATTAATATGTTTGTACTGTGTACAAACACACACATACACCAACATGAAACACAAAACATCCGCGCTGTATCCGTAACACCCTCTGTGTTCAAAAATCCTCATAAACATTCTAGATAAATAGTATATACCCTATATACACACCCTCAAACACAAAAAGAAATCCATTTGCATTGTGCTTTTCCAACATGTTCCTGCATAAATTTTTGAAAATACAACTCAAAACAATAGATACAACAATAACACAAATAACTTACTACTGCTATAATAATAATAATAAATAAATAAATAAATGCATATAACCTTAATAGCTCTGCCTCACTTAAATAGACCCATCAAAAGAGAAAACATCAGCTGGGGGAAGCATACAAGACCACCAAGGTAATTTTCTCTCCTCTTGTATTTGTTTAAACTTTCACGGCTTGGCTGGGGTTCTCTTGGGCCATCTTTCACTCCTTGTTTTCTGCTTCTTCACACCCTGAGCCAGCAGGCAGTGGAAGCCTCTTCCTCCATCTGACCCCCTCTAAGCCAAGATTCACCCCAGGCCTGCGGTCATGTCAGGGTCCTGACCCCACCAGGGCCCAACCGTGGAAGCTCTCACAGTCCAGGTGTGGGTTGGTGAGGGGAGAGGATGGGACGGATGTGGAGGGAAACATCCATCTGCTTTAGACCTCTGGATTTTTAGCCTGGCAGAGCTGCTGCAAGTCTGTGTACTGGAAAAAGGATGGGATGGGACTAGAACTGTGGACGAGGTTAGAGAGATGGATGAGCTTGCAGGGTGGTCAATGCATCTGTAGCCCTAATGCCATGGTGTGCGGGGAGACGATGAGCGGTGTTGGCTATTAAAAAGTAAAGACAGGCTGTTGTTTTACCTTCCCTTGCGATTTCCCCACTGGCTGTTTTACACTGGGCAATAAATGTATTTTGCTCAAAACATATTTGGTTCATGATGTCATGATTCTCCGTTAAGGAAAAGCATTTTTTATGGCGCTTACTGTCAAAATACCGCCCTGTGCCCACATGTGTGAGGTAAGATTCTCCCTCTCTCACTTGGTTTCTTTCTCTTTGGCTCCTTTTGGTCTTCCATTCACACACTCAGAATCTCATTCTAGTGTGTGGGCCCAAAAGCAGATGGTTGGAAGTGAAGGTGAGTGCGGCATTGGCCCGTCTGGGCTCACGACTCAAAACGCAGGCAGCTTTTATGATCAGTGTTCCCTATACTCCAGTAAAATTCACACCAGAGTCTTTCCAGTGGAGCAGCATCACCAGCCATTCAGCCAATGATAACAGGCAGTCACACTGGAGAAGCAATCTAAACACATAAGGAGAAGCTCTCTGGGTGCAGATATTCCTGCAGGCCCTTTTCCTCAACATCAATTCTTTCCAGGGGCCTTCAGAGGCTTGGACATTAACTCACATTTAAGGAACCCCTCCAGCTCTCCACTAATGACTAACAGCACTAATATGTAGTCTTCGCTAAAGCAGGGATCACCATTACTATTGCTCATACTTTGTGTTTGGGAATCCCTAGCCATAAATATTAACTTCTATAAACAACTCATCATTATTGCATTGGTTGAGAAGTTGAATTTTACTTCAATCAGACAAATTATTTTTGCCTGGCAAAAAAGTTAAAACAATACAAAAAAATTCATTTATATTGAAGAATAGACCAGAACCATCTCACAGAGATCTGGGGTCTTTAAACTTGGGTTAGTAATTAACCAGAAAGACCACCTAAAAAACCCTAGAAACCACAAAGAACACATGTAAAAATCTAGTTGTACTAAATTGCCTCACTGTGTTTCCATTTCGTTTTGATTTCATTGAGGTAGGTTTCGGACTATTAAACAGTCAGAGAAGACAAAAAGAGAAAAATTGAAGGAAACATGAAAAAAATAACCTTTGGCACAGATGCCAATCATCAAAAGAAAGAATTCACCTAAACGTTAACATCAACCACAAAAGATACACAAGGGAGACAAGGAAAGGGAAGAACTCACCTCGCTCTGGGCCTTTACCAGTCCCTTATCCAAACACAAACAGAGGCTCACAATAAACACAGAGAAAAGAGGGGAAAAATAAAAGCAATTCATGTAGGGTCATGGGAGGATGAATTAAGATCAGAAACGACATCCATGTATATGTTATGATGGTGTTTTGGAGGCATCTTGCCTTGAAGACCAGCAGGAAGTGACAATGAGGTCTTTTTCTTAGTCATCAAGACACAGAGCCATCTGCTCCAATCTCATGCCACAACAAATCACCACACTACAAGCGCAGAGCTGACCCAGAGTCCGCCCGCAGGAAAACGCACTCGTGTGCTTGCTTTTCTCCTAATTCAAGGTAATACCAGTAATTTGCCTTTCTAAATCAAAAACAAGTGCTCATGAAATTAATTTTGACTTTGAAACAATGGGGAGAGGTCAACAGGTTGACTCCAATTTGGATTAGAAACAGTTTAAGACACTTTGATTGGCCTGCTCGAGTGAAATTAAACTCAAAGTGGTAATGATGGTCTGTGTTGGTCAAGAAAGGAGTCGAGGGCTTGAGGGCTGTACAAATGACTCAACACTGGGATTGGGAAAATCAAACAGACTTAGCATTTGCTTCCTGCACTGTGACTTAGAGACAGTTGGGATTTATCGTTTATCTGATCTCTCTTGGATACACGGACACACACATCCACGTTAAAGACCACAGCGGTGCTGGCGTGTGCAGGGGGCGGCATCTGCCATAGCCTTGAATGGCTCTGTTCGCATCACTGCAAAACTGGTTCTGACAGAGCAACGCTGGAGGAGAGACTGGTTCTGCCTCTCCTCCATTCTTTTGCTCCAGAGATGCTATCATTCCTCTGGCAGACTAGATTTCTTGGGTGACTTCAAAGCTTGTTCACTAAGTGTTTAGAAGAATGCGATGGAAACAGGAAAATAATGTTCTGATTTCTGTAAACTTTATAACATCTGCTTTTGCTTAGCGTTGCTGCAGCGTAGAGCGGCGCCTCCACTCTGCTCTTTGCTCAGGACATTTTTTCCCACAGTTTAAAAAGCACCTCACACGCTGTGCAAAATCAAAGCAAAAGAACAGCAGAGCAAGAAGCAGGAACAAACTCCTAGTATGAAATAAAAGCAAAAGGCAAACAAAAAAAGGAAGCACAAGATGTTAAAAATCACAAGTGCACACAAGTGCATGTGATAAGGCATCACTATTATTTTACTTTATACATACTATTCTTCTCTCAACCAGCTTTGTCATGTAATTCGTACAGCACATATACTTAATCAGGCAGCTTATTAAGAAGTGTATTTATATTATAATGTAATCTTTATAACTCTTTGTAATACATTAACCTTAGACTGATACTGATAAATGGGCCCACACATGTCTAAAGATCAGAATCTTAAAGGTTTCATACACACAGCATGGAATTTTGATAAATTGTCTCTACCTAAATTTTACAAAATTTGGTTGTAGAATGCGATTGTAACTCCCATAAATTACAGAACAGTATTAAGCACTCAGAAGTAAAGTGAAATTTACCAGTAATGTGTAAGTGGTCTTAGACTTTGAGACTTTAGGGGGCTAGTAAGGGGGCCTCTTTCTTCGGCTGGTAGGCAAACATTTAGTAACACTATAGCAACCACTAAAATCCCCATAGCAAACACCCTAGCAACATCATTGGCAACCACCCAGAACACCATTGCAACTGCCTGGCAATTCCCTAACAACCACCCACATTGTGGTGGCTAGTTTTGCACATGCACACACCATTTTCCCTGAGATAATGTACCTAGTTCCATTATCTAGTTGAACACATTCTTCATACTACACATTATATATATACATACAATTACATAATCCATCATAGTACGATAAATGAGAATACAAATAAGAGTCAATCCATTTACATGGTCTTTAGGGATCTCAGGCAGGAAAAAGTTCATGCAGGGAAAACAGATGCAAACATCTGTGTGCATTTGGATTGTCAATGCTCATACAAAATGAGAAGGTACAGGTACAACAGCATTCTACCACACACATACACTCACACAACCTCCTTAAGCACCGCATAAGAGACTCGCAAGTACCTCTGGCATGTGAAAAGTCCCACTGCAATTTGTAGGTTGGCCTCCCCTTGCTTAAAGGGTAGCATGACAAGACTTCTATGTATACACACAACATCCGACTCCGAGCCCGAGGGCTTCTACTTTCCCTAACTTAATCATACTCGAGTTTCACTCTCGTCCATCCGAACACACTTATTTCCTTCTTCTGACCTTCCCCCCAACCTGGCTGTAACCTACAGGCTAACATATATACACTGCTTTAAAGTAATACTTAAACTTTTACTTTCATGACTGAATTACATGATAATGTGACTGAGTCATTAGGCTGTGTATCTAGTGGGGTAATACATAACCCACACAGGGTGAAAGCAATCATATTTCCTAGAAAAGTTTGGTCATGGGTTATTATAACAACACTAGTTTGTACAGCACTGCACAGTGTCATGGCACTCACAGTAGTACATATATTTCTTCCTATAAAACGCACAAACTAGCGATATAAGGGTGATAATATGAACTAGGGAATGGATGGCACGTTAACAATAGACATTACTCAGATCCTAAAACCTTAGATGAAAAGCAAGATTACTGGGGCAATTTTCTGAAGAAGTCTCCTGCTTCGTCTACTTCAGCCAATTATTCTATTTGTTCTCCATTTCATTTTTTGCAGTTTGCAAAGAACAACTGAGATACTAAAAGGATCTCATTTGTGGTTTTTAATATGGACAGAAATTCTGGGGAAAACAGGACCTGAAAATGATGTAACCAGATTCATGTTGCCTTTATGTGCATCTTGTACTACTTTTGATTTATGCAGTCATAAACATACCACAAATTAAAGCAAAACAAAAATTATTAATTTGCATAAAGAAAACTAAGTAGTTAGCTTTGACTACAAGCTTCGTCATGCACAACACCTTGTATTTTACAGTATTGAAATACTATATCATTCATTTATTAACATTCACTGCAGATACAATCTTACATAGATGCCATCCAAGTTGCTTCAGCCATCTTTGTTGTTACTTGGCATACCACTATCTCTGCTCAGGTTTAGGGTTAGAATCATGGAGAAATCTGTTTCCCCACTGCTAAATGCAATTTGCCTCATCCAAATTAGCATCTGACTACATAAGCTAACCACTAGGCTACAGCTCTGTCTTGCTAACTTTCTTAAGAAGGTTTTATGTAAGTTTAAAAGACCCCTCAAACAACATGAGGTTGTCTTACACCCTCAATGTAATCAGACTGTTGAGACTCTGTTAAAAGGACACTGTTTGTTTAGCTCCAGACTCTCGAATAGAGACAATGCTAACTTGTTTGCTAGACCCAAGTTGAACCCAAGTTTGCTAGAGGCTAGTTAGGCAAAGGCCATCCGAAACAATTTGTGCTCACTTCTCTGAACTCAACCCATCTGCTCTCTGTCATCACCCAGCCCATCCCTTTCAGCCTGTCATATTGCCATTGCTTTCAGATGACATTGCTGTATAGTAGATGTACGTGTTTGAGGTTAATCGGTAACACATGTATTTCTGCGCAAACATTGGGGGTGCTTTATAAACAATGCTCTGTTCCGTCTTTCTCCAGGGCGATTGGGTTTAGAGGGTCAAGCGTCTTGACTGGTGCCAGGTTCTGTACGTTTGCAACATATCACAGACCTGACTTGAGATGGGGGGGGGGTGTGGGCGGGTTGTTGAGGTCCTCAATGTGGTTGTCACATGTCTTTGTTTAGCATAACGTTACTGTAAGGCGGAATTGACCCTACACACCCTTACAGTGAGAAGCACTCCAATCTAAGCGGAGGTCATTAGCTTGCCTGTCAGGGGCACGTGTGGATGGGGTGGGTGATTGGGGTCTTGGTCCAATGGGCTGTAGTCCACAGGTCTAAGTATTTGAAAAAGTCATTTCCTCACTTTCCTGTTTCAGGAAAAACAGCAGACCAAAAAAAATAAATGTGCGGGGAAAGGGGAGAAAACAAATTAAGGTGAGCGCTGAGAGGGTGCCACTGGCAAAGTAGGGGCAAAATTAAGGAACTGAAGAATCTGTAGAATATCTGAAGATCAGCAATGCAGCTAAAGATGTGATCCTGTCATTTTGAAATTATATATTCATAATATTTCGCTAAATGTTTTTAATTTTGACCCAAATTTAAAAGGTACAATATATAAGAAATAATTTCTGAGAATTTTTATGCCCATTATATAACATTCAAAGTGTTATGGTCAATAAAGATTAAATGGTTCATACTTAGAGGAAAAATAATCGCCCTGATGTATGATTATGTGCAAGTGGATTATAACTTAAATATTGAAAAGAATGGGGTGTTTCTAGACAGAAACAGCTTTATTTAACATCTTACTGTATATATGTGTAAATAGTTTAAAAGTTAGATTTTTTATTTTAAGTTTGTAGCTTATGTCCAATTCTAACAACATGCTTTGTGAAAACAGCTGAGTTTGAGCGGTTTGATCACACCACCCCAACATACACCAAAATGACTGTTGGGTTTGCTGGTTCAGTAATTTAACCCCCACTTTGTTGGGACAAGCGAACTATGTTGTTTCAACTATTGTTGGGACAATGCGAACTAACCTTTAGATAGCCGTTAAAACGTGTTTCATATGCTGATACAGTGTCTTATAATTTGATTTCCAAAATGCAATGTTCAGAGATCTAACATCACTCTATTGGGGTAACTAAAACATTTGCAAAAGCTACCACCCTCACTGTTTGCTATTTTAAAGACACCGCCTATGTCTACTTTTAAGGAAATCCACAGTTAACTGCAAGTTCAACTTGGTAAACATTAATTTTATAGTCGGTTAGCATCTGTCAATAAAGATCTAGAAAGAAGAGTGAGAGCAGTGAATGAATGTCATTGTGACATCTCCCATCAGCATCACTTCTCTTAGCCCGGTCTGTCCCAGCCCTCAGACTTTGACTTCCTGTACTTGCCTCCCGGTATGATAATAAATGGCCGCAAACTCTGTTCAATTATACCCCGAGTGCGAAGAGATGGGAACAATAGGAGTTGGCCTATGCAGTGTGCCACAGGGCCACTGCATTCTTACCAACAATTTAGCTTAATTAGCATCAACTCCTGCCCCATCCATCATACTCCTTAAGAAACATAAACAAACTGTCAGCTCTAGCGTAACAAACAGATCGCCCAGCTACTTAACACAAATTATTCTTACATGAAACGCTGCTTCTCAGGCAACCTTCCCCCCTCCAGGCCATCTGGGGGAATGAAGGGTTATTAAAATTGAAGACATATGTTCAAGTCAAGTTCAACTCCCCAGACTGTTGCAGCCGATGCGGTGACAGTATGCAAAGGCTCGTGGGGGAACGTGCGGGGAGGGTGCCGTCTGTTGCACAGGGAAAGATTTTGGATGAAGATATGATGAATTTAGGAACAGGTGTGTTTGGTGTTAATTTACAGATCAAAGATGGGAGAACAATATCATTGCTTCATGGAGACTGAATCTGCATTAACAAGCTGTGGAATTCTCCAGCTGATGTTTTTGAAGCAGAAAATAATGTTAAGAGTGCTGGGAAATAATAAAGCATTGCTATTTTTTCCCTGTAACATTTGGCAGTCATCATTACATAGACATGGACGCCTACCAAACTATAAAAGTCAGGCATGAAATAGAGGGATCAGTATTTCTTGTTCTTTTTTAACATTTTGTAATTTATAGGACAGTTCTTGTTGACATTTTGACTACGAGTGATTTTTTTGTTGGAGGTGAGTATTAAAACAACTATGCAACAATAGCAGAGCACTAATGCCATTTTACACTTCATTTACAATGAGGGCTAATCTACAAAGTAATCACCATTTAAGGGTAGAGAAACCATTTTATCAAAATTACAGATCAATTTTTATTTAAAAAAACATCTGACAAGCATTTCTGGGAACTGCTAAAACATAAAATTCAAAAAACACTCCCCACTTGTGGCCCACTTGTGTTCCCAGATTTCACTCAGTTTGAGGAAATTAGTTTGTGAAAGTGGTCATAAACAGTGAATTAACAGTAATGAATTTAGGGGAATAATTTCTGAAGGAACCAGGTCTCCCTAAAAAATTCTGAACAAAATGAGCAGCCAGAACCTGAACAGTGTAGAACCTGTTAAGTTAAACCAGGTAACAGGCTGCTTGAGAAACGTGAAGCACAGCCTGGCTTTCACACCCCGCCGAGCTCTCCAAATTTGTCACTTTTCCATTCACTTTTTGATGTTATGCAGCGTGTGAAATACTTTGCTAATTAACTAGGAAGCTTGGCAGGAGTGCCTTGTTGTTTTTAGGGGAGCTATGGCAAACCTCACTCGTCTTAGCTGAAAGAGACTGTGCTAACTCAAGAGTGACAAAATACACCATCGCTCCTCCCCCAAACGTAGCAAAATTAAACAAAAATGCTATGGAACCAAACAAAATGACAGAGGGGTGTTCATTTTTCATTCCCTCTTAAAGTGCCTTTATTCCACATTAAACACACCACTCCAAGTAGGAAAAAAATGCCACCTTGTGGAATTGTGTGATTCCTTGCCAAGGTGACAGAGAAGTGCAATTGTAAACAAGTTAATTTTCTGACAACGCCAGGATGATGTAATTTGCTGTTTGGTCATTAACGATTCCTGAGTTAGTTCCAAAACTAATTTTCATTAATTTGTGGTGCCAAATATGAGCCTCTTTCTTCTCAACTTTTTAAAGTGTGTGTATATTAGTGCAATGTGAAATACAGAAGGAGAAAATAATATGGTTCTCTAGCATGACTAATAAATGGACTGTGTCTGCCATTTAGGCAGCTCAGAGCCTCAGAATGATGTTTGATTTAGTTACACGCAAAATGCTAACTTTACTCTCGTTTTTCCCACACCACTTCTTTCACCACTGCTTTATTCAATTTTCAAAGACCCTCATGATAAATATCACTTATAAAGCTCAGACTTATTCAAACTAACTAGTTAACTAGTCCATTTTATACCCGGTGTGTGACTTAACGGGGGAAGGGATACAACAAATTTTCACAATTTTGCCTGCTTTCAGCCTGATCAGCTAATAGTAGCTCTTGGCCTCAGTTATCAGTGTCCCAGGTTAGTTGATTGCCATTTTCCATGCAGCTCTCACTGCTACTGAATAACAATTTCAGAGACCTTCAATACCACTGCTTTACGTTCCCATGATCTAGCTATCATGATAAACTGTTTAACAGAATACTTATAAATTTTAAAATTGATTTAGAGCATAACTTTTGTATTAGTTTAGATTTAAATTAAAATGCAATTTTAATAATTTTATATCCAAGTAACAATTAGACGAACTGTAATCAATTATAACTAATAAAGATAAATCATGCTACAATATATAAAGACATGAATATGTTGTATATAGAAATTAATTTGATGTACTGATAGGCATATACATATAACAACTTATAAAAAATTGTTTTAGCATAAAAAATGCTAAAATGCTTCTATTTGCATAAACTCAGTTAAGACTCTAAGATTCAGGTGCTGCTCATCTGGCAGAGTTCTCAGAGAAAGAAAACAAACCTAGGTCCACTGCCCTACAAACAGCTTTCCGCAAGCTGGCCTAAAACTGTAGCCCAGCACCAGGATGTTTGGCTTACAAAATGACTTTGCAGCTCCTGCAGCCATTCAACCTAATTGCCCCCGGAGCAATTATTGTAGCCCTCTCTCCAGCCATTTGGCACAATATTTAAAGCCATAATGTTACTGTGAATTACATTCCATATTTTTTATAATTATTACTGAGCAGTGTTATGATACTAAACCATTACTGAGTTCTAAGAATCAGCACAGCATATTGAACAGAATTCTTTTAGAATATACAAAAGTGCAGCTCAAAATTGTAATTTAACCCGAGTGTGGGCGGGCTGGAAAAAAATTACTAAACAAAACATTTCCCTAAGCAATCAAAACACAAACAGACCCTCGAAAACGGCAGTGACCTGCACATAATCACAGTGAGACATTTCCTCTACGGCAAGCATTGCCACTCACTCACTGCCATTTATAAACATGAAGGGGGGCACAAAAAGGGAAAACACAGGCGATGTCAGTCCGTATCTGTCTGGATATGAGCTGATAAATTGGTGGCTGCAGAAAAAGTGCCTCTTGGGCTTCATGTATTCAGCCGACTGAGGCGGAAAGCACCGTTTTCAAAAGCACCCCAGAGCTCGGCTATGCATGAAAGAGCTTGACACCAGAGCCATACTGGATTCCTCTTTACATGGGCGGTAATGGGCTCTTGGGGAAGAACAAGTGCTTACACAGGAGATATATCTCCCATCTCATCTGCAGTGCTTCTACCCTCATACTTACACACACCTGCCGAGCCATCAGATTATGCACATTACCCAACACAAATCTTGCGCAAGCATTCGCACAATGTGCTGCTTTTATCATTGTTTGGAATTACTATTTCAATATGTTTTAATTATACAGTCATTTAATTATACAGGAAGTATCTGGACATCTAAGCCATGCTTAACGTGAGACAATATAATATCATGCCAAGTGGCATCTGCAAAAAATGACGCTAGACTTTTTCACAAACCGTAACTTTTAGCCATTTGCAAAGTCATTTTTTAACAAGTAGGAAATCAGTTTCTCTAACACGGTTCACACAGGTGTCCTAGCAGTGTAAGCACAAGTGTTCTTCATCACATTAACTATAAACATGTTTCACCATGCATGACAACCGGTAAGTGTCCAACAGTACAATAGTATGTCTTTGTTTTGATCATTTAAAACCTATAAAAATGGGTTTTAGATATCATTAGATATCATTCTAATCCGCAACCCTCTCAGTGTGAAGACCATGGAGCAACCGGTGTGTTATTCCGGAGCGTTTTTTCTGAATAAAGCATCTGTCATCTCTCATCAGAGGCCGCAGCCGCCCCAACGCTGCCACAGTCGGCAGACTGATAGCTTAACCTTTCCACCATACTGCACTTCAAAACGAGCAGAGAGCCCCCGGATCCCTCAGAATGTGTGGTCTTCTCTCTGCCCCACTGACTTCTGCATGTATGTCTCATTCTGTGCAGCAAGACGCCACTCGAGGACAGAGGTCTCTTTCCCTTTGCTTATGATCTTACATATTACCCCACCAAACATTTAGCTGGTTGGTTGGAAGTTGCTACAGACACATTCTCAAGACATCAGTGCCTGAAATAGAAGGTTCTGGTCAGCCATGTCAGACTGCGGTCCAGATGAGCAGTACCACCTGCCGTGGTGTTGCCCAACCATTAGATTGTGATGTGCAAATAACAGATTGGAGTGCTTTTGGAATGTTAGCTAAGCCACTGGCTAGTGGCCATTCCATTTGTGGGAAATTAAATCAGTGCTGTTTGATCACATCATACGAAATCCAGTGGGATTTGAAGACTTAATATACTGAGACTTATTTTGGATGAGGCTAAAACCAGCACAGGCATCACAGCAGGAGTGTTAGGACACAAAAAACAGGAAGTCCTTCTTCATTTAAGGCAATGGAAAATTCATATGACAGTAGCAGAAATTCAGTCCATTGGATTGATAAAAAATGACTTGCTGTATGTTTTCCTCATCTATACACAATGTAAATATACCGATCATGAATAACTATCATTTATTCCTTACAATACTATAATTATAGCTGAATACAACCTTTCTATTACTATAAAAAGCTTTCAGCTTTCAGCTTGCTCTGATGTGCAAGTACTGTGATAAGTCCATATTTAACTTTATCCCTTGGTGAAAGATTTAAAAAGTTTGGAAAGGAGGACTGCCAGAGAGTGTGACTTCAAATAGCTCTCTACTGCCACCTCTTAAAGAGCACTGTAACTGCAAGCAAGCCAGCAGGCTAATATACTCCATAATGACAAAATAGGGGGAATAAAATCAGAAGAGTGAAGTGATTACTGTAATATTATGACAACCTAAGATTTACAGGCTCACCAAAAAATGTTGTGGACATGTTATCGGTGTGGGATGCAGCCTTTTTCCAAGGCTGGGAAAAAATATTTCCATTAAAATCAGGCTATAATCACAGATCAGATCAATCTGAAACAACTCTTGCGGCACAATTTCTCATTTTTCTTTTTATGATTCTGTTATAAAAAGCTCTTGCTAGAACCCTCTATTGGATTAGTGTTCTGTCAATCATTCAACATAAATTTGTAAACGAATCAGCATGAAAACGTTCCATAATCCCCTCCCACTTTCCTATGGCGCCCACCGTATGCCACTCAGTAACATGAGTGAACAGGAATTCAAGACATAAAACTAGGGCACTTTTCCATGACCCAACATCATTTTTTATATCTTTATTCCATTGTATAATTGCCCTTATTTCAAACATAATAATGGAAACCGCTTCATTTCTTCCCCCATCCCTTCTCATTCCCTCTTGATTGTGACATCTGTGTCTGTCTTGATTTTATTGGATGAAGCGCTCCTTTTGAAAGGATAATAAATGTGTAAACAAATTCAAAACAAGCCTTTCTCCTAAGCTTTGGTTCTCATTATCAAATTGTGCGGCTGCCTATGCCAAGGTCCCCCTCCTAGGCAATGTCATCCTTTTACCACTCAAGATCAGCCATAATCAAAAGTGTCTATAAATTTGAGCTTCCCTAATTAAGGTCTCCTCGCCAAGCGTGCAAGTGGGCGACTGGGCACAGATCTCTCCCTAGGAGACTCAAATTGGCTCCCAAGCACAACAAATCACATTATGATTTCAGCTTTTGCCCAAGCATGGCTCATCTTGAGTCAGTTAACCCAGTGGAAGGGGCTGCCTCTCAGCTACAGACCTGGGCTTTGACGTGGACTTTAAAAAAAACAGAGTGCTTGCACTCTAACCAACTACTGCAAAATACTTAAATACCTGCAGTAG
>JAZGTJ010006395.1:0-25029 GCA_036877575.1 Botia almorhae | reverse complement strand
TTTTTGTAGAGGATCTACCTTAATCTTTCCTTACCCTGTTTCTCATACCCTTTCTCAGATTCACTCTTCATCCTTGTTGTCCTTTGATTTCTCTAGAACAAGTGTTTGCCCCTTTGCTGAGGTGGGATCAAAGGGCTGAGAGTTGCCCCTCATCCCTGCTGAGTGTCCTGGACTCTGTCTATTCACTCCCTTTGGGAATCACACTAGCAAACATGAAAAAACAACAAAAAAGGTCACCTGTGCTTTTCTCAGCATTCCTGAGGACCCCTACCATGGGGGGACCACTGTTTTGCTTGATTTTTTTTTACTCATTCATTTTTTGTGATATGACACTTAGTGTAAAATGCTCACTGACCACGATTAATAGGCTTTGCAGTAGGTCTTCTGACAGCATCTGTAATTTTGGGTCGTCGTCCTACATTGGAACCTCTTCTATGATGACCGTCTAATGAAGGACCAAATGAGCAGTCCACCAATTCCCTTATTCTTATTCGCCAAGCCACAACAAATTGTACATTGACAAACAATTTCTTCTCTAAGGAAAACATCAGCATTATGAATGCAAGGACTTGCCTGGGTTTGTGCAGTGCCATTTTGGTTTCACACATCAATGAGGATGTCAGAACGTGACGTGATTGATCGCCCGGTCAGTGCTGTCAATGGAGACCAAAGTCCTGAGATGTGTGATCTCACTGTCTGACATCAAATACTCACAGTCTGCTTTGACTCCTCCCTAAGATCTTACTGAGGTCATATCGTACGATGTGACAGGTAACAATATTGAAGGCGTAGGACTATAAAAACTAGCAAAAAGAAAAACAAAGAATGATTCAACAAGGCATAAATGAGATGCAGAGGCCAGAGCAGAAAAGAAAAAGAGGTTGCAGTTTAGCCCCCAGGCTTGTTGCTTATTGCTGCTGAGCTGGACTCTGTTAATTAGTTATTAGATTGCAAATATGTGGAGGAACAAGCTTTAATTAGGTTAGTGGCTGTCTAAATGAAATGTCTCACAGAGCCCAGTTCTGTATGATAATGATAGACTGACTGTAACTTAGCCGACAGGATGCAATGCTTTATGCTCATGACCAGGGAACTGACGAGTGTTTGCCTTTGCTTAGGAGTAGATTATTAGGGTGACCTTTCAATTAGCACAAACGCCTTAATGCCAGAATCTATCGCCTGAAGTAAGCTAGCTGTTGTCTGCCATGAATATGACGTGAACTGTAGGATTGTTTGCGCAGGACTATTTATAACTGCAGCACATACTGTATCTTTGGCCATGTTTTGATCATTTTGAAAATAATTTTGTGGGTCATTCCTCTTGTTCTGTCAGCTTTTTGTTAACATAGTTGACGGCTAGTAGGACAAATTCCATAAAAACATAAAAAATCCATAATTAACATACAGAGATCACGCTAGCATACACTGAAGCTTGTTTAATAAAAATAACTTACTGATAAGGCACCTAATAAAAGTTTAAGACAAACATTAAACAAACTTAATTGACATAGGAGCAATACAGTCAAAAATAATTTTAAATGTATTAGCGATGCTAATTTTTATAGACAATACAAGCATTATGTTAGTAGCTGCTAATTGGTCTTGTGAGGAATGTTTGGGCTTTTTAAGGCACACTATAAAAGTTTTGTCATTGAATAAACTAAAGTGACCTAGGGGCAACGCAGTCAATAAACACTCTAAACTTGACAGCACAGCACTGCACGATATACAAAAATAATGTATGTAGAAATCTGCACATGGTCCTGAGGATTAGAATGCACAGGTAACTGCAAGACACAGACGGTAAGTGGTTATTGATTTCTACGCATAGAGAAGTAAAACTGGGCTATTTCTTGCCTGGACTTAGCATGTAGTTCTTACAAGCGGTTAATTGCCTTTTAAGACACAGATATCTGTGACTGGTTCATTTTTAATGATAGCAACCAGGCTGGGGTGTTTTATTATGTATGATAAATATGCGTATACTCACACTCCGTAGACATACAGAAAGTTATTTGCACTACATGGCTACTATGATGTTATACTTGTTAGAAAAAACATTATTAAAATGCTGAGAAAAATAAAGAGACTTTCTAGAACATTCCGGAATGTGTAGAATTGCATCAACTGTTCTAAATGGTCTTTGTTGTCAATGTGGGTGGACTGTGAGTGGCACTTCCTGCCTCTCACCAGAACATTTTGGCAGAAAATGGGCTGTGACTTCCTTACTTTCCCATCAGCACTTATTCAATCAGCTAGAATAAATATCAATTCAATTAATGAATTAATTTCTTGCCTTATCGCACATTGGCACAAGCCGTTGAGTAGCGGACAGTTGTGCAACAACTTCATTATGTAACTAGAGGGTCAAGGAGGGTCACTCGGGTTTTAACAGGCCTTGGCTGGAGGAATTTCTTCATAAATGTTCTTACCCAAGCACATTTTCTCTAATTAGCGGAGATGAGGCTTGAACTTGCCCACCTATCCCTGGTGTACGTATGTTAGTGATTGGTTTTGTGGAAAGATAAAGAGGGTTTGACTTGGGGCAGCTATGTTCTCTCTCTCTGGCTGTTACAGGTGTGTGATTATTGGATGGAGGAGCTTTGTGATGCATGAAAGGTTACTGTGGAGCATAAAAGAATGCTAATTAAGAATGGCATTCCGATGATGTAAAATCCCAGTGGTCCTGGTCCACCCCGACTGTGTGTTTAATTTGTGTGTGTGTGCCTGGTGATCTTGTGAGAATATATTGCAGTATATCAGCTGGGGGACTGTAGAGGCAAGATTTTATGCACAAACAAAATGTAATCCCCCTTAACCTCCACCCACCATTGCAGGCATAAGCCCTTAGGGCCAAAACGCCAGTTTATATAGCTGAACCATAGACATATATTCACACACATATATGCGTTCTAATATAATATAATATAATATAATATAATATAATATATTCGTTCTATATAATATGTAAATTCTATACAATACGTTATATAACATCCACTATAAAGTCTTTATGTCTTTATAACATCCACTATAAAGTCTTTATATTCATTCCCATTAATTATCATAGACCTCGTTAGCCTAATTTTGTAACAATATTCACTCTTGTTTTCCAAACAAAAGTCCTGAGAGAACAAGAGAAGTAGGTTCATAAGACCTGGTACATAATGAATAGATAGTTTTACCAAAGTAGAACATTAATTTGTGTTGCATAACATTGTGGGCGTTTAAAAGAGGTAATCGGATGTTGGCGTGAGGCCGGGGCTCTCCTACTTATACCCAAATTAGAAAGCTTTGGAGTGGGGCGGCCATTTATTTCACAACTCTCTTATGCTCCTGTACATGTAAATGAGGTCTTATTTACCATTTATCAGCAGAACATCTCTCATTGCAAGTGTCTTAAACACTTACATCTGAACTGTTTAATTGAGCTTGTCTGGTACATTGAAAGAACAGCTTACTGATGGAAAAACTAGGTGGAGGAAGTAACTCCCGCCCTTAGATAGCCTGTCTTGTCCTGTGCTACTTCCTTTGCTGTGTTTTCTAGATTTTTTCAAACTGTTTTTTCACCTATGCTATAGGCTAAAGTAGTTCCAGGTTATTTCAGCTAATTTTAATGTATGTTCTGTGCCTCTGTACCCAAACTTCAGTGGTCCTCAGACTTCCCGTGTTCCTGTTTGTTTATTCTATAAAATGGTGACTTTGCCAGTTTAACGACAATATTAAATATATTTTTGTACTAAGTTTAACTGCTTTACACAATTAATTTGATTATACAAGATTGTGAAACTACAAGCCTTTTAGAAATTGCATTTAATGCTGATATTTCTACAATTATCCACTTTTTGTAATAATTTGTAATAATACATTCAAATATTGACAGAAGAAAGGCAAATTGCTAGCTATGCCTATATGTTGTCATCAGAAAATTTATATTTGTTTATACAGCACGAAGCTAGAAACAGTATGCAATAAAGTTACTGGGTGTATGGTAAAAAATAATTAAAAACTGACATAAGATTTGTATTATTTAAGTTATTATTATGTAAGTTTTTACACATATGTATTTGACAGACATAAATGACACCCGGTTTCTCCTCTGACCTGCTTGCTGATAAAGGCACCATGATTAGGGTATGAGAGCACAAGTCTTTTCTGTGAACATGATGAAAAGAGAAAATGGCTAAAACTAATCCTTCACGTTGACTAGGGGGCAACTTATTAACACACTCTATCACAAGCTTTTCGGATTTGCTCTACATAATGCTAAATGAGCCCGGCCACTTAGCTGGACACTGGAGAATTAGTCACACAGAAGATGAATGTAGATTTTGACAGTAAAACACTGCCCCGTGTGAGGGATAGGCACCTCTCAGAGCTCTAATGGGGGAAGCGGTCTGCGCCACAGACTTTTCCGTGACACTGAATGACCGAGTACATGACACTATAAATAATAGTTTTCTGTGCATACACAAGGTGAAAAATGCTGTGTGATACACACAACACTACTGGCAAAACTGAGGGTAAAGTCTTCTGCATTATTTTCAGGAGAATTCATCCGTTCACATTACTTTTGTTTCTGTCATCTCATAAAATTATAATAAATTATTAATAATAAATGATTTAGACAGGATGCATTTGCGTTCTGCCGGTTCGGCACAGAGACTCAGATCTTGGGTCGACTGCATGTGTCAGGCCATGTCTCCCACCAGTTTTATGTCTATCAATTGTAAACTGTAGTAATATTTTACATGATATGTCAGGCCGGATTAACAAATTAATCCTTTTTCAGAATTATGACGAAAAAAGTCTTTATATAAAGTTATTTCAGTAACATTATGGTGCCAGACCACTAAATAAGCACTGAATATATTAAATGGTTTTGAGTGAAAACGGCTTTAGAAGACCATATCCTGTTTATTTCTATACTATTAAATGTGACTCCCAATAACTGGCTACAGTGGTCCATTTTGCTGTGAAATTTATTAGCCATTCATACAGGACACATTGTTATATTTAGTCTGCACTATTTTTTAATATTGGTCTACAGCATATACGCATCTAGAATTATGTTGTGCCTCCCTGTGTTTGGCTGGAACAGCTATAGCAGTGAGTGCACATTTGCAAAAACAGGAGGGTGATAAAGCTTGAATTGTTCCAGTAGTCAGAATATCCAATATTGCTCAATTTACATATAGCTCATAGGGGATGCTTAAATGCATTATTTATATATAAATATGTAATTAATCAAAGACAGCCATAATAATCTGCCCCTAGCCAGTTGTTTTATGTGGTCACCATGATAAAGAGT
The DNA here is from genome assembly GCA_036877575.1 of Botia almorhae. Lineage (NCBI taxonomy): Eukaryota > Metazoa > Chordata > Actinopteri > Cypriniformes > Botiidae > Botia > Botia almorhae. The sequence continues at coordinate 19,718 of JAZGTJ010006395.1, read as the reverse complement.
AACAGATTTTAATGTCACTTCTTGGGCTGACTTTTAGGCAGTGTTTAGGGAATTCGCCAAACTCTCATATCAGCAAAAGTTTGGATCAGTTTTGTGCTGCGATTTCATTAGGTTTATTTATTCACTTTCTCCCCTGATGCGACTGCACAAGCCTACTCCAACCAAACCAAGCTATTAATGGGTCATATACAGCTCACCAACAAATAACCTTCATTATCAAACCTAATCATTAAGGCGTTTTTCCTCCTATCATTTGTTCGGGCCGCATGAATAATCAGTGTCAAGGTGACGTTAAGTCCCGACTCCTAGCTTAGTGGTTAGCATCACAGTTTAGCAATCCGAGTATTGCATGATGAAGCCTGGCAATGATTAGATATGATATCTTCCCTTCAACATGCAGGACTGCAGGGAGCTGTGCAGTGGAAGGAAATGTCCCCATCCTTTGCTGTTCAGCGATTGGCTGATCGAAGAGAGGAGAGTGACCACAACTACAAAATACAGCTTGTGGGAATTTGGTGGCCATTGTAGAATGATGGATGTTAATTAGTATCTCTGTGTCTGAGAGGCATGTTGAAGAACTGGGGACAGCTGCCATGTCGTGTAAAGAGTTTTACAAAGACATTTTTATTTGTTTCATCATATTTTAATGATATTTAAAGGAATTGTTCTCCAAAAACTGAAAAAGTTTTTTTTCACTTTCTGGAAAGTGGTGTTTTGTAACAGCCTGACTGCCAGTAAATGTAAACATTTTTTATTTTTGAGAGAACTGTTTATTTATTCTTTCTGTTAGTTTTTGAGAGGTCATGCTAACAGCAAGCTAGCTAGTATTGACACAGGATGTTAGCATGATAGTCCGTTGCTTTACTCCCATTGTCATAACATAACCCCCATAACATGTCCCTCACATCCTCAACTGCTGTCCGGATGGGAACAGCCTATGAGTCCCCTGCAAGCTCACCCCAGATAAGTCAAAGCCACTTTGCCCTTAGTTTAGAAGTGAGAGAAAGAGACCCTTAGCTTAGAAGTGATGACAGTGCTAAAGCAGGTGTAAAGAGTGTGACAGCACTGACACTCAGCCTGTCACCAAGATGTCAGCCATCCTTGACGTCTCCTATTATTATTTTCGTCTGCAACGTGTAAGACGTCGGAAAGGCAGCCGGTTGGTGCAATAAGCTCAGCCATGGGAAGCAATAACTCCGTAGCCCTCTCATCAAATCAGCCCTGACTGATGTGATGTAATCAGCAATTGAAATCAGGGCTGAGAATGGCAGAAAAAAGACATTTCACAAAATGTGAAATGTCATAATGCACAATAATAAAAGAATCAATGAGATGTTAGGCCCAGGACTCGCGCCTGGAATACAAAAGAGGGAGTTTATAAAGGTGGAGGCGTTTTAATTGTAAGTTTTTTTGGAGATAACAGATCTTGTGGGAAGTTGCTTAAACAAAGAGAGGTGGTGAGCAAATATTAGGGACGTGTGTACATGGAAAATTTTGTTTTGTGAAACTGTTGCAAGATTCACATTTGATGCAATCATAAGGGATGAAGTGGGGTAGACCATGCCAACAAGCAATAAAGGCAATCTCTTTCAATGTAAACCTGACTTTTTGTTGTAACCAACCATGAATGTGATGAGTGATGAGATTATCACTTTGTTTCTGTTTTTGCAGTCTTCTCACAAATGTACATTCAAACGACACACAAATATCTTATGATTGTTTGTAAATGTATCACATTGCACAGCAGTGAGGACACTGTGCTCAGGATAGGTTTCCTAGACTTAAAGGGATAGTTCACCCATTTCATCATTTAGTTATAAACATGTTTCTCAGAAGCAAAAAAGTCATAAAGGTTTGCAATAGCATAAAAGTAAGTAAATGGTGTAAGAATTTTCATTTTTGGGTGAACAATCTTTTCAATGTATACTGCATTATAGAAGTAATTACTGTTCAAAAAAGTACCATTCTAGTAGAAGTGTGCTCAGTGTTGCTCTCTGTGGCAGATGATGATGTAGTAAAGTTTTTATTGAGAATAACATCTTTTATTCTACATCTAGTAATGGCCATGAGAAGGTAAACGTAATTACCAGGCTAAAATCTTTGAATTCCCCTTCTCCATCATTTCACCCCCCCTTTATTTTCTTCTTTTCTTGTTTTCAGAAAAAACTGTGACCTATTTTTCATCCATGCAGCATTGCTCCTCTCGACGTGCCAGTTGCATTTGCGTCTGACTGCCAGCTTCGCCAAACCCGTTATTTCACTGCTCACCTCTGCCTGTTTTGTTTACACACAGACTTTCTAGCCAGTTGTTCTGTTTCCTGGAATGTCTACTTGTGTTTGTGCCACGTTGTGTTTAAACCTTGTGTTTAGTTTGTAGGTTGTAACTGCCATCTTAAATTTGCATTTTTGCCTGTGCTAGTTTGCATTAATATGGAAAAAAAATATTTGCATTGTGTTTGAAACAGAGAAAACATTAAAACTATGATAAAAATTACGGACAGTTCAAATGACTGTGCAGTCTATTTAGCATACTCTGTGTCCTCTATCGAGTGAATTATAAAGATTATTGGCACAGTAGTCCAGATATAGACATTTACAAAACCTCTCTAGGCTGTATTTAATAGCGGTGAGTGTGCAGGCGTTTCACTTTTGCCTGACTCTATTGGCGTAAAGCTGGCAGGTATGGATCACCTCCGCTGTCCCCAGTTTTAAATATGCTTTTCCACACTATACAATAATGCTTGTCCTTCAGAGCAGTTTATGTGGAACGAATGGAGCTGAAAGCCATGGAGGCTTATGCAGAACCTCACAGCAACTGGACAGGTAGAGCTTATCTAAAAGTGAGAGCACTCCAGGACACAATTAAATAACTCTTCTCGTATCTCTCTCTCACACACACACACAAATATTATCACAAGTAATACAATTATTGAGTTCTCAGAGAGATGCTTGGATTTTGCCCTTTTTAGTCAATCCCAGGTTTATAACAGAAGGTCATTTTATTACACATATTTTTAGATTTTTTACATTGATACATTTGAAGAAAATGTGAATGCTGCTAACCCATACCAAAGCCATTTGATGCTAGGGTGATTTGAATGGTTGCCAAGGTGCCAAGGCTATGCAGTTCTGTGATATCCTGGTGCCTAGATATGACCTGGGGTCAGAGTCCAACCAATGACATGTAACGATCACATCCCCCTCCTTTCTCTGTTAGTTTCCAAGCACTCAGGAAAACAAAGAAACATACCTAGTCTTTTTTCATCTTGCTGTAGTGGGAATTTCTATCTGGTGTTGTGAAAGTTTTTTCTCACCTACTTCATTACTGTGAAAGGAAATAGAGAAACAGAACTGGTTTAAAATGACATCCTCAGCAGTAGTTTTAGTTATTTGATTTTGCTGCCACAAAGAACATTGTGTTAAAGTTAGATTGTTTAATGGTCTGTACAAAAACGTTCAGCTCTACCTCAAACCATTAATGGCAGAGTTCTGGCCATAGAGTCTGATGGTAAGGTGCTTATAGAGCCATAATAACTGCATAGCTGCTAAGAGACTCATCTAAAGTGCACTGAATTGGCCTAATGTTGGCCTAACATCACACTTTGTTAAAGAAAAATCGGTGTGGTTCTTCAGAAGAGATGTAGACATACAAATTGTGCTTGAACGCTATGCACAACATACCATTTAAATCTAATGATTGCTGTTTTCTCTTTCCTTCCATGCTCTCTGGATCTTCTGCTGAAACATTGTGTAATACAGGTAATATAACTTCATTTAATTCTTTTTGAAGTGCTTCATGTTCATAGATGCTTTAAGAGAAGTCTCATAAGCTTTAAAGTGTGTCTTATTGCATTACATGATATCAAATGTCTTTATATTTTCACATTGATATAGTCTGGACTTGTCTCCATCTTGGCAATTGCGTCTAATAGCCGTCATCCGCAGACGTGCTTAGTTCTTAATGTGTTTCTTTAGCTTATTTGGTTTGCGGTCAGTGCGTTTAAATGAAACACTTACAAGGTTTAACAAAGTTTTAAACATAGTCTAAAGAAGTCCCCACTGCGGTCTCACTTATCAGGCACTTGTGATTTAATGCAGGCATGATTACGTTACTTGTGTGGAGACTCGCTTATCCATCTGAGGTGTTAGTGTTCTGAGAGAGAAAGAGCAAGCGAGAGATACAGAAGGCCTGGTAATGTCTTCTGTGTAAAGAGACAGAGGAGTTTAGATAAAGTAGATGGTGTAGAAGATAATGAAACACAGCAGATTGCAAAGAGCAAGTTTATGAACATTCTAAATCATGAATGTTTAAAAAATGTTGCTTTAACATCTAATGGGGCTTTTTTATGTACTTTGGCAAAATCTCCGTTCAATATATTCTATTTATCGTTTCCAACATTTGCAGAAAATTGCCTTAAATCTTGTGAAATGTATACAGCAATATAAAGTGTCCCTTAATAAACTTTATACATTTTTAAGTGTAATTTAAGTCTCACTGTTTGGAACCACTGCTGTTAAACTGATCTTTATAAGATGCTTTTCATAAGATGTGTAAAATAAAACACAATGCCTTTCATATAAAGTGCCCTTCACGAACATCTCAGTGAAATACAGGTGTACAAGTAGGGTTATTGAGAGGGAGGGGATGAGTTGTGAAAGAAAGCGCAGAAAAGGTGAGAATAGGAAGAAGTCTGATGCTGTCTGTTTTCATCTCTTGCTTGTATGAAATACTGCCATTAAAATTCACCTTTGTGCTGAGAATTATAGATCAGATCACGTCCAGCTCCATCCTTCCTTGACCTCCCTCTGACCCGCCGCCTCTGGTCTGATAAGAGTCTGTGAGTGGGCTGAGTGGGAAGGTCAACACCCACCTCCTCTTCTGTTCAACTTAAACTTGTAGGCGTTTAGCAAAGGCTTTTAGATTGCACTTAGCTAGGGGTGGTGTTCCTGTCTGTTGGAGAAGAACTCTGTACAGCTTTGTGAAGTCAGCATGAAATCAAAACCGACAAAATTTACTTCCCTCGATTTGTTTTCCCAGTGCACAGTTTATCAGGTTATAGCAACACTGGTCTAACCAATCACGTGAGTTGGGGGCGGGGCTGTCTGTTTGAACACTGTCAGATAGGCAGAGTGTTCTGTTTAAAACACAATCATTATTTTTGCAATTAAGTTTGATTATGCTTCTGATGCAAAACATGAGCTTTAAAACAAGCTTTAACCAATAGCAAAATAGTTGTTTAGACATTGTTTAGCTTTTTAGTTAACAGCTTTCGAGTCTTAGCAACATTAGGAATAATTTATTTCCAATTAAGGGTAATTTAATAAAGATTCTCATTCCTCATTCATGTCTGGTTCTAATTCATTATGGAACAGCTACATTTTACGAGACTTTTTAAGAATTAGCCTTTTTCAGACTTTCGGGCTTCGACTTCCTGATTGGCCGCAGCAGGATAAAACTATTTCTGGTAACCACCAAGAGTCTGTCAACAATATCTAAGAAGAACGTCTTTGTATAAATAATGTAAATGGACTTGGATGCCTTATTAATAATTATACAAAGCTCTAATTAAGATAATAATGTAAAAACATCCCATGACTAAAAGAGAGCCTTAGAAATATTTATATGAGTTTATGGCACAGCTACTTATGACCAATAAGTCCATTAAAGTCATTCTTTGTGTTGCTTCATTATTGACGTCATATGGGTAAATTCAAATTGTTTGTAAGATTAAAAGGTAAGTTACTGGGTAAAAAATACAGTTTTTGTTACCACTATGTAATTTTAACAATGCTTTATTGCAATCTTGGCTAATGTTCATTATAATACTTTTATCATCTTTGAAGTTGTATACATTAAATTTAACTTATTTTACATTTTTCAGTGATGGGTGCATGTTTAAGTAGCCTGGGTTAGGATTTTAGTTTTTACACTGGCGGTATGTACATTTAAAATATTTAAATTAGTCAGCGAGTGCTTAAAACAGTTAGAAACTTTTATACCATTTATTATACCATTTATTTCCAAGTATATTATATATTTGGGTCTCAGAAAAATACTGTACAGATAAAAGGTGGAAGCGTTATATAAAACCAGGCATTGTAATGCAATAGTCTCAAAGCTGTAGCAGAACTAACTTATCCGTTACGCGTGACGTAGTTTCCGATGTGGCCTTGTGACCTAGTTGCATACACTCAAGACCTGCCTACATAGTTTAATGTTCTGTCACTTCAAAATGTGTCATGTTACAGGACTAAATTGGTCTCTTGTTGGCTGTTTATATTTGTTGGATATTAACAGCATCCCTGAAACTACTTTACAGTATCTTGTTTCAGTCCAAATATTGACAGTAAACATAATGGAATCTCTACCAGACTGGGAGTGTTCATGCTGAGCTATTTCATCTTCTGTTCCTTTGTGTTTTAAAGCTGTGTTAATCAGGATAGAGGTGGTTAATGCTCCTGTCATCTTCCTGTGATCCAGGCTTAGTACTTACAGTAGCACATTTTCTCTTGATTTACCATCTCTGAGATAGATCATGAACAGTGCCCAAGTACAGTGTAATGTCAGCTAATTGCCTTTGTTCCACAGTGATATTTCTTTGCAACATGATGTGAGCAAGAATGTGTATTCAGTCATCTGTGGATGTTCCAGTAAAGCCTGCAGTACGAACAGTCACTTTTCTAACCAGAGTTTTTGTCTTGTTTTCTGGTATAGAAAACATCTATCCTCAAAACAATCAATTTACCTGAGAAATAAAATGACAGATTATATGACAAATATATTGAATCAAGGTTATTTTCCTTGATTCATATTTCCTTTATTCTGGGGGTTATTTTCCCCCAGCCTATTCGCCAATTATTGTCTTTTTTAACCATAAATCGAATAAAGATTTTTATACCTAAAGCAGAAAAAAAGATTTATCTAAAAGATTTGGATTCAGTGGGGTTAGAAAAATAACCTTAGTTCAAAGGGTTAGTTCACCCAAAGTAAAACGGTATTGTCATTTACCTTGCTGTTCCAATCTGTATGTTTTTCATAGAACGTGAGGAGAGATTTAGAAGAATGTTGTAGCTATAGTATATATATAGTATATATGTATAGATATTTTTGAAAAATGCTACTTAAGAAGATTATGAAGATTATATATTTTATTAAGATATTTTTTGTAGTGTGCAGAGTTGATGAAAAGATTTTGAATAACTTCTACAGATCTTAGAAGCTGCAATATCTCAACATCAATCCACAGAATCCCAGTAGCATTAAAGAAAAAGAGCTTTTCAAAAAAACATGAAATTAATATCTCCTTAACATTTATTTTTCCATCTCTCCTTTTTTCTTCTGTCTACTCATCAGCTTATTTGAAAGCTGCTCTATAACCCAGACAAGGACGGTTTGGAATCCACGCTTGAGCTTAATGAGGCGGATGAAAAATTGTGGTTCTAGCAGAAGTACTGCTGCTGAGATTCAGGCTGCTCTAATTAAATTGTAAAGGCAGTGTGTGTGCGGTTATGAGCATGCCGCCACATGCAGGAAGACCTCGCTGCCATAAATCAAGAAGGAGAGTCTTTCTTCACTCCCTGAGAAAAGAGCCACACTGACCCCACTTAGAGTTAGGGAGATGAGACGCAGCGTTTCAAAGTCACCTGTGCTTTGCATGGCTGTCGGGATGCTGTTTAACTCAACTGACACAGAGCGGTGTGCGTATGTCATGCGTTGTCCCAAGTACATTCCTTCGCATTTGCATTAAATGGTTTTTGTATACTATTTGTCTGTCCAATCGTTGTGCAGAAGTTTTCTCATGGAAGTTGTAATGTACTGGTTTGTGCATAGTTTTCCCCCCAAAAATCCACCTGAAAATGTACAGCAAACTCCTGCACGGTGACCTTAAAAACAACACAAAAAAGATTTTAAGAAAAACAAAAATATGTGATCATTTTAATTAGCATTATAGCTTGTTTATTCGTATGTAATGTAACTGTTTAAGAGAATGGCACACATTTTGCATGCTGCATGTCCATCTTTAGAGTGCGTATTTGATTTGGTTTTCAGATCCGAAAGTCAAATTGCTGTATAGGTGAGGTTTGTGGAATGCCCTTATATGAATGTACAGTAGATGGTTTGCTTAGGAACCTTTTTAGAATATTGCTTGTGAACTTGTGCCCAGATGTAGTTGTACATCTTGTACTTGTACCACTTGTACACAGTTACAGAAACCCATGGTTTCATCTGCCCTGCATTAGCATGCTATTGTATAAGCAGACATGTACGCATTACATACAAAGTGTTAGCGCAGACATGCATTGTGTCTGATGCTACCTCAGTGAACAGTGTCAGACTCTCCTCATTAGACACTGTGTTAAATTATTCAGTGCATTTAGCACTTAGTGGTTTTCTTCTCCAGCCATTAGATTAGTATGGTTAGTCATGTCACACTAAAACAGGTCACCCCAGGGAGATGAGACACGGAGAGAGAAGCATTAGCAGTACTTAAAGACCAAGTAAAACCAGATTCAATTGCAACAGAAGCCCTGCAGTGGATTCCAGTAATGTGTATTGACTAAGGCACGTCTTTTGGTCTAACTGAACTTAGCAGTCTACCATTTGGTTTATAGAACATTCTGTTGATGCTCGTATCTTTGTTTATGATTTCTTTAATCTCGACTTCTCCATTTTCCATAGAAATATTTACCATAGTAATACCAATATTTAAAATTACCCATATTGTTGTCAAACCCTATTGTAAATTAAGATTACATTTACATTAACAGAATATATAGTTTGTGAGAGCAAAAGCTAATTTAAAGTTTGCATTTTGGTTTGTTAGCCCAGTTTGTTTAGAATTTTTGTGTTGAGTTTTAGATAAGAATTTTCCTTTAGGTGCATCACTATTTGTTACTATAAAACCTGATCATTTGCTGCAACATTTGATAGCTTTTGACAACAAACTGATGATAGCGATGCAGTTCTATTCATAGTCTTCAAGAGCACTTTGGGGTTGCTCCAGTTTGTGCAAAGAGTAATTGATTCTACTGAAGTTTTCAATAGACACAACTTGTTAACAAGTGGAATGGCCATAAAAGCAGCAGTCAAAGCTTTGCGTGGTTGTTATTGGCACAGGGTGGCTTTATCATTCCCTTACGCTCTCTCCTCATCTCTGACACTCTTCAAAAAACTGAACATGGTTAATTAAGCCAATCATCAACATTGCAAATTAGTTGTGCCCTGTCAAGTCTACAGCACACATTTATTGGCAAGCATTAGAAAGTTGTGTGTTCATCCATGAAATCAATGGAGGGAGCCTGGAATGTGTTGAAATGGAGAGAAATAGAAAGAGATGCCAGTCCAAGGACAGTGTTCTGAGGGTGTATTTATCTGAAGACATTAATGATGCTGATGGTATGTTTCACAGAACATTGTTGGCCCCTAACAAGCCCTTTGTGTCTCTTCAGAGAAAGTCCATTTTAACTTTTAAAAATTAACGTTTTTGTTTAAAAAATCTCAGTTTAACAACCAAAAAGAAACTGAAGTTTAAACTAAAGTTACCCTAACAAAAAAGTAACAGATGCTAATATCATGGTACTGTGAATATACTGTGTAACGAAATGGAAATACTATGATACTGAAGACAAATACTACTTTCATTTACCATGGTATTTACAAGATACTTCAATGCATAGTATTTCAATGCATACCACAATATTACCATGGTACTGTAAATGTCCAAAAACATTTTGGCTCATTTTGAGCCATATAAAACGCTACTCATTTGAAAAAATACCGCTTTTTACTTTATATCAGGTAATGATTTTCTATGGTATGACACGATATGCATGTGCCATGGTCCTTATAGGGTAATCCACGGTGCTTAAAAGAAAACAATGGCAATTCCATGGAAAATGTGCAAAAAAAATGGAATACCATTACCAAAACACTATTATAGTACCATAAAAATGTATATTAATATTTTTGTTTTTTTGAAAATACCAACAATACCATCATTTTTGAAGACCTCGAAAATATATGTCTGTATTCCTGCTTTCTTTCTTTGTTCTTTACTTCAAACCCATCCCTATACACACATATTAAACTTAGGCAACGTGCAGGTAATGTATTTAGCCCTAGTGCTGAACAGGAAGAGACATGTGTCATGTTCTCATCCTCTTAAATTGCTTTCATGCTTAATTGTGTGAAGTTGTGTGTGTCTGGTTGTGTGTAAGCGCTCTTCTTCTCTGGCTCGCTGGAGTCTGTGCTGCTGTCATCCTCAGTAAAGCAAGAGGCAGGAAATTAATTAATCCATCTCGGGTAATAGCATCTCTGCATTTAGCATCCAGCTATAAATGTTCTGGCTCTGTAGGGTTGAAGATTTCGGTCTTAAATTGAATCAAAGAATCTCTCATCTCATCTGATCTTCATTCGCTGATTTTTACCTCCCCTGCCATGCCTCTTTAAAGGCACTTTTCAGTCTTGGTTCATTGAAACATAAGAGTCAATTTAGCAGTAGGTGACAGAGAGAGAATCAGGGTCACCTGGAAGACAGGAAAGGCATGGTGCCCACTCACCCCTGGGGCACGTCACACTCTACAGATCTGTTTCAAAACCAGGAGATCTGCCTCACTGTCTGCTGCCTACACACAGAGTTGCTTTCTAACACAGACTTCTAACCAGGCATGAGAATACAAGCTGTCTCTTTGTCTCGTTGAGTTTTTTGTAAATAGCACATGACGAGCAACATTTCGATTTCTACAATATTTCTGCAGGGACACATTGGGTAGCTCCACCCACTTCATAATAATAAACAAAATATGTAATACAACAGGCAACATTTTTATTGAAATTTTTTGTATAAAAATAAAATATTCATATTCAGAGTTTCATCTACAACTTTGGATGGTTTGACAGAGCTTATCACAATGCATTCTGGGATAGCCTTCTCTGTGAATGGTGATACATCACTGCCTTTTATCACTTGAATTTGGCCAAAATGAGATGTCTTAGTAGGCAGCATAATGTTGTTGTCAACCTTTTGAAAGCACCTTAGTAACATATTTGTCTAGGAAACAGAGCTCACGTATGTTGTGTTTTGTACTTTTCTGTCATTTACATTATACGTGTGGTTTCATTTTCATCTACCACCTTTTTTCTGTCAGTACAACACCAGAAAGCAATATCAGGAAGATGTGTACAACCACACACATCCTATGTGCACACAAACACATAACACACTAATATTCACCATAATATTTCACCATAAGCCTCTACTGATTTTTCATGCATCGGACAGATGTACCAACACTGTATTTGCCTTTAATATATCATATCCATCAATAATCTCAAATGAATCCTTGGAGGAAAGGGTACTTCAAAGCACAGGGGAAACAGAGGCAGTTCATACACTTCCTTTATTTCCGTTAGGCTCAGAAATTTATAGGCGGGGGTTACCTTCATGTCAGATGCCAGGCCAAGAGATGCTGTCGGGCAGAGCTGTGGAAGTTTGATGGGAATCGGCAGGCAGATTATGGATGTGGCATTTCAGGTCTTGGAAGAGGCTGCTTCATGTCCACGTGACGGCCACTGTCGTGCTATTGTGTGTCAGATTTTTCAGCCATTTCAACTGAAAGCATTTAAAGCCCGCTGTGCTTTTCACCTGACAGTCAAGCTTTGTTTGTCGTTGACGTCCCGCACACCGTGTCTCATTCTTGTGCTCTTCTCCTTTTACTTTTGTTTGATTGCTGATGTGTCTTCCTCTTACCTTTCTAGGGACATTCAACTGGTTTAAATATAATAAAAAGCTTTCAAAGATTCTATCGGGTAACCCCTTTGTGTTATGTCTTGCCATTGAATTAATACATTTGAATATATCTATATATTAACTATAAATTATATATACAGTGCTGCTTGAAAATGTATGAACCCTCCAGACATGATAAAGTTTTGTGTAAAAAAAAAAAAGTATAACCGTATCAAATGTACATCCAAAACCTAATTTGTGAAACGGACTTCCAAATGATGGACACAAACAAAAAAGGATATATTGTCAATATTTATTGAACAAAAGAGTTTAATCTCACAAAAACTGGAAATTTGACTTGTGCAGAAATATGTGAAGCCTTTTTATTTAGTAGCTTGTGGCACCTCCTTTCGCAGCCATTACTTCAACCAAACGTCTTCTGTAACCACTGACCAATCTCTGACATCTGTCTTTGGGTCTAGTCACAACATTTCAATTGGATTGAGATCCAGACTTTGACTAGGCCAATCAACAGTGTTAACCTTCTTTCTTTTAAGCCATTACTTGGTGGATTTGCTTGAATGCTTTGAGTCGTTGTCTTGTTGCATCATCCATTTTCGGCCCAGCTTCAGCTTTCTGACTGATGGCCGGAGATTCTCTTCAAGAATTTGTTGATAGGTCTGAAAATTTATGTTTTCGTGAATAATATTGAGTCACGGAGGCAGAAAAGCAGCCCCAGACCCTTACGTTTCTACAGTGAACCAACATGTTGGGAGGAGGTTATTTTCCTGGATTTTAGTGTGGGCTTTAATTATGACCAGATAATAAATTTTTAACTCATTGGTCCAAAGAATGGACTTCCAAAGGGCCTCTGGTTTGTCCAAATGCTCTCTGGCAAAGAAACGGGCAGCTTTGTTCTTTTTGAAAGGCAGAGGCTTCTTTCTAGCAACCCTTCCATAAATGTCATGTCTGTTTAATTTTTGTCTGATTGTAGATGCATGTACATTTACCCCAGAGGCTGCCAGAGAGGTCTGCAATCCTCTAGAGGTGATGTGTGGGTTGTCCTTTCCTTTACCTCATTTATTAATTTTTAGTTTTGATGGGCGTCCACTTCTAGACAGAGTTGTGGTCATGTTGAATGGCCTCCATTTGTAGATTATTTGTCTTACAGTGGATGGATGGAGTTGGAATCTCTTGGAGATGGTCTTATAGCCTTCCCCAGACTGATGGGCTATCACCACCTTCTTCCTGATGTCCTCAGATATCTCCTTTCCCTTTGGCATAGTTTCCTCTCTCTTTTAATCAGTGTTACCCAACCACCTTCCTAAGGATGTCTAGGTCTGTTAAACTGATTAATTAAGTCCCCAGATGTTTTGGCTACTCAAAACATTTTCTCTAAACAAACATATGCAATTGATCAACATACATCAGACATTTAATTTATAAAAAGCAGGTGATGGTAAAATACGAAAATCATGTTAAAAACAACAGTAAACTCTGAACAGCTCACTCAGGGGTTCACACATATATATATATATACATACATATATATATATATATATATATAATACACAAATATACACACACGTGTATAATGAACACAATTGGCACCTGCTTTGTGGAATGACCCCCCTTCTCCTATCCCTCCGTTTCTACGCTCTTCATTTGTCACATTGGTTTGTCATTCTCCTCCCACAGTCCTCGTTCCCTGAAGAGACGCCTCGCAGTGTGCCAAATGCATTTGTAATTTTCCTCTACTTCTGGGGAACTACGCACACACAAAACCATGTTCACGAAAACACACACCCAGTTGTTAATAAGCTTGTGCAGAGTGTCTTCAAACAGGGAACCCAGATGAACATGTCAACCCTTGCTGATATTTGGCCTGGGATTTCAATCAAGTCTCGTACATGCCAACAGCATCCATAAACAGCAACGACAGATCAAAAGAAGCCACACAAATTGATTAGTGTCTGTGGGCTTTAGAGAAGAGAAGAGAAATGAGATCATAAACGCTTGTGTAATGATCCATATTTAGTGGGTTGAGATATTATAGCAGTGCCTCGAGGCTCGCTTCTTAGTCCCCCTGCTGCTTTCGTTCTGGTCCTGCTGTGGGTCGTACCATGTGAGCTGACACTCCACAAAGGAGGCCAGAATTGTGATGACTTGCATATTGTTAGCAATAAGGAGCCAGTTAGCATTATTGCCTTGTCAGGTTAGCACATGACCTGCGGAGTTTTTATGAAAAGTATTTTAAATTTAAAATGCTTTCAGCTAAATCAACAAATATATAGGAAGAGTAGAAATACTCGAAATACAAGGTTTTTTTATGTTTTGATAAATATTTGAATATTTGCTAATATAGGAAGAGACATTAGGTAACACGGTTTGGGACAAATTAAAAACCCATCATGATAGATAATAAAAAGAAAAAACTATTTAAATACATATCAAAATAAAAAAACTTAATAGACTTTTAAAAAATGTATGTGCAACCCTAAAACCTTGCCTTATGTTCAAAAAGTNTAGGAAGAGACATTAGGTAACGCGGTTTGGGACAAATTAAAAACCCATCATGATAGATAATAAAAAGAAAAAACTATTTAAATACATATCAAAATAAAAAAAACTTAATAGACTTTTAAAAAATGTATGTGCAACCCTAAAACCTTGCCTTATGTTCAAAAAGTAATGAAATATATATATATATATATAAAATTCTATATATAATTATATTATATATATTAAATTAATTAATTAATTTTTATAATATAGGTTAAAATAATAGCCTTATTAGGAGTAAAAAAAGAAATGTGTCACTAGGGTGTGTTATATGTTGTTTAGTGTTAACGTCACATGATTAATTATTGTCTTTTAGCAAAGAGGACATAATGCATATTTTTATATCAGTACTTGCTCTTGAATGGCGTCTGTAATGGAAATCTCCACAATCTGAATACAATGAGACTCCTTAGGCTGGCATGCCTATCTGTTTCTGTGTCCTTGTTGAAAATACTTGAGAGAAAAGTTAAAGAGAGGCATGCTGACAACCCAGTGGGGGTTTAGTTAGGATTTTAAATACCGGTCTGGCCTCATGGTCCTTATTTTCCAAACAGATATTGACAAACTGTATTTGTCTTGTTTAAAAAGACAACTTTTTTGCTTGTCTTGAGTGTGGGGCGAAAGGCTACGGGCCAGAGCATTGGCTGAAGTTCATGACTTTATAGATCGTTGTGTTTACCGTGTAAGAAATAATCTCTAGTCGAGTGGAGCCATGCCTTTGGGGAGAAACAGGGGTAGTCACGAGAACTTGGAGAAGCTGGAGGGAGAGAAATTTGTGTAACACCTCAGTCATACCACTTCAGTACTTAGCAAATCAAACAAAGGACCTGAGTCTGAAGAGAAATCAATGGAGGCGAGAGAGGTGCATTCATCAGGGCGCTGCGGCATCGGGAGACGGGCGGCGTGCGGCCGGGAGCGAGGCTGGGACTCTGAACAATACTAATTGTAGGAGGGGAGAAAGAGCATGGCTGATAGATGGTGTGGAACCTCAACGTGATTGGGCTCTAATAGATGATGTGTCTACAGCCATTGACTGATGCCAGAGGGCTTCTGTATTACACCCTCACACATAGTCCTATTGTAGTAGGAACTCTATATTCACTGTACTGTTGGCTTCTTTCTCTTTTCCGTTCACCTCTTGTTGTCCGTACATTCTTTGCTTTTTATGTCAAATGACATCCTTGTTAGAAAAAAATTGGTAAACCAGTCCATGGTGGGGTTGATCTAATTTAGCTGGTCGGCCAGTTGTTTTCCAGCCTGACAAACGTTGAAAACTTGCTGGCCAGGAGATCAGCAAGCCAGCTAAGGCTAGTTTAACCAGTTTTTATTTTCAGCAGGCTCTACATTTCTGTCTTCTGTCATCCGAAGCAACTTTAAAGGAAGTGCATAAATTGTGTTTTTCTGCATCTCATAATGGCCGCAGTGTCTCTGCAGGGACCATAAATGAAGTGTTAATCTTTCTACTCATCAATCTCAGAGGAAACCCCAGAGAGCAAGCCTGACTCATTTCTGCAAAACTGATGACTGGCACTTTCTCTTCTTTTGAGAACTAAGCATTGCCTAAATTGTGCTTTAATGGATCACACATTCTAAACACAAATTACAATCCATTTTTTTATGATTTTAATGGAAGACAAACCCTCTTTGATTTATAAGGCTTTTGGTGCAGAGATCAAAATTGGAATGATTGAAGGCAAAAGAGGAAATGAAGTTATGTAGCATAGCTGGGTGATGCATTGAGCAGGGATGTCGCCAGGCAACCAAGCATCATTCTTGTGTTTTGTTTAAAATTCAGCAAGTCCAGATGGTGTAGTGATGCAGCCTCCAGCTTGTGCTGAAAATCCTACTAGATTTGTTTGTGGATTGTGTGAGACCCTTGGAGTCCCTCCTAAGCATCCTCCAGTGGCATATTCTAGACCCCACTTCCTCAACAGCACCAGCACCAATTCGACCACCAATCTTCTTTAGGAATTTATTTATTGTAAATAACCAAACGTTAATGAAAATTTGGCAGTGCACCTCCATTTTTAAATACTGTATTCTTTTACCATAAATATTTTTACCTAAATACTCCTAATTGTATTTACTGTAACTTATTATTTACTGTAAGTCAACTGTAACTGTAAGTATGCTACATACTGTTTTTCTCCTAAAGGACCAGCATAATTTTTCAGCACCCATTGCAGTTATTCACAGCATTAGAAAAGTATTAGAAATAATGAATGATGTTTGAAATGAAACGGCCATTGGCTGAAATGCGACAATTGAAACAGAGAAAACATTAGCCTGTTAAAAAAACTGCCTTTGCTTTTTTCCAACAGCAATAGTATGATTAA
Source organism: Botia almorhae (assembly GCA_036877575.1). NCBI lineage: Eukaryota > Metazoa > Chordata > Actinopteri > Cypriniformes > Botiidae > Botia > Botia almorhae. Next base: position 3,091 of record JAZGTJ010006395.1, on the reverse strand, counting down.
TTCTCAATGTTCCATTTACAATATGATTTGAAATGCTGATTTAAAAACATGCCGCTTGATTGTTTTGCTTTCAGGTTTATAATCAGATTGTATTTTACGCACACGTCCATGATTCTGTAGCCACTGTAACAAAATAATTGAATTGCAGCAGTTTTTTCTAACTTTTTTCATATGAAAATAGATAAGTGCATTCACACATCTAAATTAAACTGTTCTCAGTTCACTTGTGATAGTCTCCTCATTATACCTGCAATCAAAGATCCTGAATTTTAATTGGGTTCCACTTTGTAAAAGTTTTTTTTGCCTGTATTTTCTGCCAGTTCTAATATGAAGAATTAAGAATCTAAAAGTGAAGTCATAACTTTGCATCTGTCTTTAAATCATTCATTTGTTTTTAGATCTGGTTTAAATCTGATTATATAAGGTTTGACTGTAAGCGACAAGTCATTAGTAATTCTCAGAGCTTGCTGACGCTGAATTAGATTGTCGACATCTTGAAGGGATTAGATGGGATTTATTTTTTTCTTTGATTTTTTTCTTAGATTACATAAAGATTTAATATTGTATACTTGTTTTTTGTATTCTTAAGAGTAATCCGGTTACGTGTGCTTTACAAGGTTGTCTGAGGTTTAAGCTCAGGCACTGTTATGCCCTGAAGCGCTGTGAGGTTTGTGAATGGCATTATTGGTAATGATTTTGCTTTGTTTTGGTGCCCAGCTATAATTAAGACATGACTCAGGGTCTGACTGTGCAGGTCAGCCTCTGCTTGTGCAGAAGGGAGAAATGTTTGTGAAGGCTGGTGCTAAATAAAGGATTTGGTGATGGTGTCCTCTAAGAGCCAAGCTGAGGAGAGAGACAGACCTTGAGGTGGGGCAGGTGAAAATAGACGCTGTGACATTGGGATAATGAGGACCAGGGCAAACTGTGGGACAGGGTAAAAGTAAAACAGGAAGAGGGTGTGAGATTCTTTATGATGGCTTTGAGTCATCTTGCAAGCTTCGCTAGGTAGCAGCGTGTTGTGTTTTTGAGGATCATTTTTTTAAAAACCTTGAAGCTGTACAAAAACAACCGATAAAATCATGCAGAATCTTTTACACTGATCAGAGATCAGTTTCATCATAGCCAACACCAGCCTTAACTGCCTTAACAGCCTTATAAAAATGTTTTAAGTTTTGTTAGTATTATCATTAAATTATTATTTATTGATATTATACACTAATAATAAGTGTCAGTGTTGATAATAATAGTATAAAGTATTGGAATGCATTATTATTGCTGTTGTTGATTTACATAATAATAATAATAAGTATAGCAAGTGGCACAAACAGTCTGATCTTATCCTGTAATAACCAGAGGGGAAAAAAACAAGTTTATGACCATTATCCTCTGCACAGTAAAGATGATGAAGGGGTTAATCAAAGACTGCAGACTGTACAACCACCTTTATCTTTTAATTAAAAGCACTAAAGATCAGTGGAGAGAAGCGCTGCTTCTCTACATATAGGTGAAAGACAGTAAGCAGGTTGTTTTATTTAGCTGTTTCTGCAGCATAAACTGTAACTAATGGCCTTTTTCATTGGGAATGGATCCAAAGTAGCTTTGATTAGAATGAGATAAATGCTAAATACTTTGGCTAATGTTTGGTGATTGGTGAGTGATGTGTAATTAATTCATTAAAATTGTTTAACTGCATGAACTCCTACACAGTAGAAAGGCTTAACTAAGCAGGTTCTGTACATGAGAACATTCTAAAACCTAATGAAAAACTAATGAATCCACTTGGATGAATGGCAAAGCATTTTCAAATTAATAACATGTCTTTTTGATTTTAATTGCAGCAGACATCTTAAAAGTTCATTAAGCGCTTTCAATGAACTACACCTACTTTTTACCAGATGTCCCTGGAGCCAAGATGCAGAAAGTTGGAGGAATTAATGGACCACAGAGCATTTTCTGATTATTTTCCTCCCTTATCTGCACTGCTTTATAGTCTAAAATTAGCTCCATCCTCTTTAAATGGAGCATTATTTTGGAATGGTAAATTAGCCAGGCTCAGACATAGCCACTAGTCTCATTTAGGCAAAATGTACATTTCTAACTGCTTGCATGACATTGGAACTAGAGGGTCGGAACCAAAGTATATTTATGAAGCTTAGAAGTCTTTTTGAGACTTAATAATTTCGTAATGCTTGTCATTCTTATTTTAGGAAGAATATAATGTGGAATCTCAAAATCATGCTGCTTATATTCTTACTGTACAGTAGTTTAGTTTTTTATTTTTTCAGTCTAATAACCAGAGTAACCAAATTTATGCTTCTAAATGATAATAAAATGTACATTTTCTTTAATTTTATTGTTCATTGTGGTGTTTCTATGACAATAACTGACTTTAAACCACTTAGTGTCACATAAAGCCAGTCAATAATCCACTTTATGCAGAAAGCAGATTGAACAGATATTAAAAACAATTGTTAGGGCTGTAAACAATAATAATATGCGATTGACATAGGTTAGAAAGCAATGTCTCTGCGATTGAAATCAGTTTCTCTGTTGTTCAGTATTTTTTTTGTGGAAGGGATTGATTTGCTGGATATTTATTGGGATTTCTCTCCATCCCGCTTGTTTTTTTATTTTGCCAAAGCTTTTCTTTCCTCTGTAACTTGGTTAACTCCATCTGAAGTATTGTTGGAATTAAATTTTCTGTCTTTGCTCAGGGGGGTTTCATTATGTTTTATTTATCACAAAATAAGGAAAAATCTCAGGACAATATCAAACAGTAGAGAACAAAAAGTGAGTATAATCCAAAGAGAGGTCAAACGAGGTTAGCTGATGTGAGTTTATGAAGCAAGCGACTTTCAAGCTTTTTAGTTTGATAAAAAAGACTACTGTCCTCTAATGAGCATTTTTGGTGGTTGCTGCTATGTAGTTAGTTGTGAATTCTAGTTTTAGGTCCCTGACACATCGTCTGTGTTGAAATAATTCATAGTCTCGTTTACTTAGAGCTCTGTTCTGTTTAAAGAAACTCATACAACACTGTAAAATTCAACTCTACTTCTGTAGTCAAACTTTCCCTAAGTAGCCTGTAAAAAAA
>JAZGTJ010006394.1:0-25031 GCA_036877575.1 Botia almorhae | reverse complement strand
ATTAATCACTATTATAAACTTACCGTTGCAAATCGGGGTAAGGTAGGGAAACCATTTTGAACCTGTTCTGCTCTGTTCTGTACTTGCTCAGTTACTAATTTTTCGTCTGATTTAACCAGAAAAAGTTACGGATTACAGCTTTAATGATACACATCATGTTTCATTGTTAATAATATAAAGATATTTTATCATTATCATCGTATAGTTATCGTATAGTTATAGATATCATCATACGTTTCCAGAAACATATATTCAATTTAAATTGCATCTTCGCCCAATCCTGATTAGCACATAGTAACGTTGAATATTAATTACACAAATTAACCTGCAGAGCTGCATTTGATATAATAATATTTATAGCCAAAGATTAATATTTGTTTATGAAAGATGGACAGCTGATTTGACACCTTATAAACCATAAATAACTTTCTGGACCTGTCCAAAACACCATATTACAACTCTAACATCTTAATTACATCCTCTGGAGCACAAACATTTTGTCATTTATGCAGACAAGAGTCTCAGGTCTAAAAGCAGGTGGATTATATCGAATAAAAACTGAACTCTACCTATTATGACATACATTCCCAGACTCGCCAGCTGTCTCACCGTCTCATAGCCCAGTCCTCTGGAACCACCCGTCACTATAGCAACCTTGCCATTTTGTTTGGGCAAAACTGTGAAGTAAATAAAAGGACAAAATTAGCAAGAATCTGGAGCAAGAACTTCTAAAGTTTCTTGTCCCCTATCAAATAGAGTTTCAAAAGTCCCTTCGCTGTCCTCAAATGACCTGATGGGACAGTACAGCCAAACCTCCGCCATCATTTACTCGTTATTACATAATCATTAAGTATTATTTTCTTTTATGAAGCATATGTGAAGACAGACCAGAATTGAAATCTTGTATGTCGGAAATCTTACATGCAGGTCACAACAGATATAAGCTCAATGATACGTTTTAAAGAAACTGTACATTTGAGTCTGAAATATATTTCACATTCTGAGAAATGGACACGTGACGCTAAATGAAGCTCTACATTACAAACATAAAAAAAGATCACATTGAACCGACACAACTGAGAGCAAATGTTATTTTTGACCACATTGTGACATATTACCTATATTCTTCACTCTGCTTAAAAGCAATGCAGCTCCATTGCTGTATAAATGTAAAAGTGAGAAAATATTTGCTTTGAGGAAAGAAGGATACGGACACGCCCGACAAACTGAATAAATACTCATTCTCAAAGACAAACAATGTTTGTGTGACTAAAAGTCAATGATAACGTCAAACACAGATTACAGTAAACGCGTATATAAACCACCTGTTGAGATACTGACCCCCTTAACGCAAACGCATAACGCGCGGTCTGCATTCATTGTGTATAACGGAAGCGTTCAAGTGTCGCGTCGCGTTTAACGCGAGATGACATCACAAACCTGGCAGCGTGAATCCTCTATTAAACAACTGATAGATTAAAACCCTCAGGCCGATAATATAAAGCTTCAGGATGGAAATAACGTTTGACAGGATCCGCATGTTTACTCTGTAGTGCACGCATGTAGTATACGGTGACCGTCAGCTTCTCGCGCTTGTGTTTACTGTAATGAGACCCAAGTGACACGTGACTGAGTTTTTGAGTTCCGCTCCAAACACTAAACGACTCAACGTCGCATCGACATCATATTTATTTCTCGTTGTTGCCCTTAATGTTCGAGTTGACGAAACTGAAAGTTTCAACCCATGATTTAAAACATCAAGCGGTTATTGGTCTAAAGCAAAGCACACCGGGGCTAGTTGTCACAGTTTTCGGCAAAACGATTATTTCTCAGGGCAGATTGTCACCTTATGTATACCAATAAATAAATAACGACGCACTACATGCGATAAGTTGTCATAATGCAAACACCGAGTAAGTACAAGTACACACAAATATCAAAAACAAAACAAAAAATCGGGGGGAAAACTGCAATTAATACATATGTATAAAACTACAGTAAAACACGTCCCAAATATATATATACACCTTATAAACCTTATAAGTACGCATTTTAACCTGAAGAATATAGGATATAGAAATATATATGAGACAAATATGACAACTGTTTCATCTGGGACATATAATCTAGGGCAGACGAGTGCTAATGTACATGATAAACTACACTGTTCGTAGCAGTTAAATGAATTACACGTATACTGGATTTGGTCATTCATGCAGAGGACAGGTTGGTCTGGAGAACAGATGGATGTGTTGTGTCCAATATCCTCTGTAACATAAAAATATCTCCGTATTCAGAAGAATGTTTAAAGCACTGAAGCGTTGTATGTGGAAAAACACAGTGCTAATGTTGGTAACAGAATGGTTTTATGAACGTTAGCCTTTAGATCTTATGGAGGTTTTTGGTTTGCTGTGGCAAACAAGGGCTCAAAGACAAAAACACATTGAGAGGCATCTGTTAATCTATTTAGAGTTAACAATGCTAACTTGACTAAAGGTGCCATTTTTTAACTGAACACAATATACATTTTATGTTCACGCATTTGGCAGACACTTTTATCCAAAGCGACTTACATTGCATTATACTATACGTTGTTTATGAGTATGTGCAATCCCTGGGATCGAACCCATGACCCTGGCGTTGTTAACGCCATGCTCTAACCACTGAGCTACAGCCTTTCACTGAATCTTATAAAGCAAACGACACATTAGACTGGCCAGCCTAGGTTATGAAATCCACACTTGATAGTCTGCAAATGACTACAATTAAACGTGTTTTATTGTAGAATGTTCCCATTTTGGCCGCTGTACAGACATTTTGATGACTCGTATTTGTAGGACTTGTACTTGTATGCAGGTCTGAAACATGCACAGATATTTGCAAGTTCACATGTAACTGCAGTTCTTAATTATTATTAAAAATAATAATGAAAACGTTTATAAAATTATATAACAACCGTACATCTTTTATTACTGTAAATGTGCCATGTAATGTGGCACAAAGCATGTGATTGGCTACAGAAATGTGATAATTGCCGATAGGTGGTGGGAGTATATAGGTGTATATATGTTAGGTGTGTATAGACCACCTGTGCTTCGTATGCAAAGAGAAATGAAAAATGTAATTGTAAAAATGTAACAGACATTAATACGAAAATATATTTGACCTTATAAGTTATGAGTCCCTAAAGAACAAATCATGTTCTGATCTTAGCTAAAAACACTACAATGTATGAACACAAAAATCACATGGGATTTCGTTTGATACTCTATTATTACGATTTTCAGCACTTTTCACAAGTCCTTAGAGAAAAACATGGGTTTATCTGTGTGAGGAGTTTTGGCACAACAGGAAGTTCTGATTGAAATTCACAGCCAGTGTTGGGTCACCTTGTCCCGGCCTGAAACAAGAATACCAGAACCTGAAGACTCTTATCAGCTGCGGACCTCATTTAAAATGACCTGTTCTACCTGCGACTCTGTTGTACGGCTCTGGATTCAGACAATGGATTTGTTTTCGAGTAAAATTGCCACTTTGACATAGAGCATCTTCCTGTTGTGTGTCTTATTTAATTGCCCGTGATGGGCAGTTTTCCTTCTATGTTGAAGCATTACCAGTAAAAAGAGAAAGCTGGGATAGGACCAAATGAGATCAATAGCCAATCACTGCATTGGCTATGCCAGAGCATAGCTATGCTACGCATGCAATGCAATTGTGTTCGAGTGACGGGCATCTAAATAAAACATCTAAACTGAATTCTGACCACTTCAGTTACTTTAATGTGAGTTGGTCAATCACTCTTACGTGGTAAAATAATTTAGTAGATAACATGAAATACTTTTGGGTAGCTGACATGTCTTGTAGGTGTAACACGATATACTCCATCAAACCTCTTTTTATAATTAATAAATCAATTATGCATGCGCTTTTAAGCTCACGTTTATTTTGTTGAGATGCTATATGAAATATTTGTAATATTAGAAAAATTCGGAATTTGTCACATTGCAGATCATTTAAAATGAACTAGGCTTATAACACACACCACAAACTGCTCAGGCGTTACCTGTCAAAAGCTCCTGTATGCAATAACCACAAACAACTTGGCAGAATGGAAAAATGCTGAGCATCTTATCTTACTGCATCTCATTCCATTCAATTCAGGCTCTCACTCATATTCATAAACAAGCAGTTATGAACGCAACTTTACATAACCGTTGACTCACATCGTCTATTTATAAACTCTTTTCTTCGCTCTTTCCATGTCTGATAATATTACATTTTCTGTGTCGCACAGCAGCTTGTGTGGAAGAATTCATCTGACAGCTAAAAGTGAGCGTTTGGCGGTTTATGCATCAGGAGAAACATGGACTGCTTTAAATTTCTCCCATGAGAACCTGCCTGGCCCAGTTTCTATGATTGCCACTCTATTACGTTTCCTGGAGTTCCTTATCTTTGATGTCTCCTCCCCCATCGACCAAACACAAGCTCTCTGCTCTGTCAATCCAGGGCAAGATTTTAAACAGACACCAGACTCACAAAGTTGTCGTGTTGGTGGTCCGCAGAACTTTGAATGGTGATACCTGGGCACAATTCGCATCTAATTGTGCTTGGGGTCTCTACTCACACATGCACAAGTCTATTAAGTTCTACGTGTAAGTTTTAATGTTCACCAATATGGGACTTGTCACACAAGGAGGTTCTCTTAAGTTTCCTAATCTCGCAGATATGACGTTTTAAATCAAAAGTTAAATTATACAAATGTTTCATATGAACACGCTTCGAACTCTCAAATACTCTTAAAATTATTTTTAACAACATTTTTGTGTTCTATCTGTACCTATCTGCTAAACACATCTTTACCCTGCAGGGTGTATAGGGCTTTTTTATGTGAAGGGCAGACAAAGCGAGTTTCCCGGCAGACTGACTATCAAAACCTGCCGTGTGGCAGACAGATGAGGAGCAGTGGGCAAACAGAAGCATTTGATATGATTTGTCTGGGTTTTGTACCTTCAGTGTATCAATACGACACTGCTGTCTGGTTCACAAGACTATCTCATCTCGCACAATTAAATCAATCACTGCCAGACAGATCTATTTCAGCCTTTTGCCGTTTTTCATATGTTTTATCTCAATTCGCATGTTTGCCCCGCAAATGTTACCGAAAAAAGACTTTATTTGACATGAATAAATTGGCCCGATTTGAACTTTGCTAGATTAATTTCCATTCTGCAACGCGACGGGTATAAATGCATGAATGACTGCGATAATTAAGGCGCGTGAAATGACCGTTTCTGTTGTGAACCCTGCTGGGATGAGTTCAACGGTGTACTGCTCAAATATACCGCAGTGGTGACAATTTGCATCTGCCCTTCGGTTCTCCTTCACAACCCTATAATGGTTATTTTAACCAATAATGTGAGCTTGTGAGCGTACAGGAAACGTGGCATATGGTTCATTTAGCCTCTTCATATGTCAAATAACTGATGAATCTGATGTCCGAGGTTTAAAGATTAAACAAAAGAACACAGCTATGGAAATACGGTATAATAATATAATAATATAAAGTATATTGTTTGTGGTTCATATAAGATATTAAAAAGCCGTATGGTTCTGATGTCTTCACGTCACAGAGTTGTAGGACATGATGCTTTTAACTTCAAAAACAACAGACTGCAATAAACAGCTGCAAAGCTACAGTGACCCCTGAAGAAAAGAAAAGGACGTTTATTTACGCCAACATTTTAAGAAACCCAAGTATAGTACAGAAAACCTACAAAAGAACTGTGAAGCATGTTGATACGAGTCTCTTTTTCCACATGACTCTATGTGTTCTAGACCAGTGCCATAAAGTACATTAAACGCCCTTGGTGCACTTGACAGGAAACAAAGTCGGGACTCACATCTTGTCGCTGCTAAATTGCAAGCGATAATTACTGTGTTTCCTTTGCGCAACCTTTACGCATGAAAAGACTGATAGCCCACAATGGACTTTTGTCTAACTGGTTAACTTAGTGTTTTATGATCTTCGATAACGTCTTAGCTTTTATTCAACAATCTGCCAATTTGCTTTGACATTTAATTGTTCTGTACATCACCTTTATGCTCTGGCGATCTTCAGGGTAACGCTTCTGTCTCCCTGTTTCCAATGCTCCAATGCTTTCTGTTAATGAATCGCTAAGTCTCGCGTCTGAAGTTGCGTGTCGTTTATTTGATCATCGACCTTTATCATGTCGCTCTGATGAGATGATGTGGAGTCATTTTAAGTCATTCGCCTACAACTGTCATTAAAATGGACGTAATGGGCAACAGACAGCGCGAATGACGTTTAATTGACAAAGCGACGATTTCCAGCCCGCGACTCACGATGTTACAGAGATAAGATGTGATGGAAGCGCGTGCAGACGGTCTTACCGGGGTCACCCTGACATCTCCATCTCACGCGCGATGTATTCCACAGATCCACGGCTTCAGTCTCTCAAATCAAATCCCGTGATCGCAGTCCACGTCTCTGCATATATACCACAGTATTACATAGAGGATAAGCAAAATGGCAAAAATAAAAAGCGCTACGAGGATAGCCTTGGTCACTGGTGATATAAGAGACTGCATCTCAGCAGCGAGCGCGCGAGCACAGCTCGGTTCTCCGCGGCACACAGACGCGCACGGACGCTCAACCAGACGAGCAGATCTTTGGGTTTTGTTGAAATCTTCTGCACAGACACTTCCTGTAGATTACGGACACAAATTCTCCGCGCTAAAGACGCATCATGAGCGATAATCTCCCACAGACCGCAGATCCCGACAGGAGAGCCGGAGATCCTTGATGTGGAACAGGTTGCTTCGTCTGTTTTCAACTTCATCAGATGGATTTGTCCAATGAAGCCCGTGTGAAGGGGAGACCACTGAGTTAAACCCTCATTGATGATAATAAAAGCCCATATCTAAACGCTCATCTTGCTTTAATTGATTAAACAGGAATGTTTGTAGCAACATTATGAGTAATTTTACTTGCAATTGAACCGAAGGCAGTACGGCGCTATTTCTGCTTTTTTGATCACTGTGTGCGTTTGCAGCCTAAGCAACCAAATCTTAAGCTGGTTTAGTAACAGGAATAATATTTACTAGTTGTTGCTAACCATAACCAAAGCAAACCAGTTTTGACTTAAAAATATCTAAAAGTACGCGGTGTTTCACGTACATGCTGCATTTCATCACAAAAACTATTTTGATTATAAATCTTATAATATTTTGATTATAAATCTTTAGAATAGATGTAAGACGTCTGGCACACTGCGCAGGGCGCTAAACATCTGCAACAGGCTGTTGCTTGTAAAGAAAGTTTGTAATTGATTAATAATTGTTGACTGCAGCATTCGTTTCGACGTTTTTCAGCGTTTACCCGCTTGGTGGCTCAACTCCACTAGAAATGTTACCTGCTATCGGTTACGTTATCTACTATCTAGCTAGCGTAGGGAATTTCCCAAAACTAGTCCTTTGGGAACGAAACCAACGAGCTGAGGGCTTACAAAACACAGGCGGGTCTCCAACCCTGCTTCCTATAGTGAGACAACATCTGATCGTCAGGCAAGCCACATCACCATGCAGCACACACTTATGATGCCCTGCGATGCTGTCTAGGTAGGCAGCTCACCACGGTTTGAACCACGGCCGTAATGGTAATCGAATGCTGGATCTATTGCTGACGCAGGTCGGTAGGTTTGCATAGGGCAAACGACTTTCAGAAGCATGAAGACTTTGAGAAGCACCTATTTAGTGCAAAAACATGCCATGAACGTAAATGACGGATCCATTCACTCTTGCATTCATTAGCGCGACGCACGCGCGTGCCTCTCCGCATCTGTGCGTCGCGTGCTTCTTTCGGACCCGTGTGTCAGGTCACGATGCGTTAGAGATACAGGGCGGGGGAGGGTCCCTCGTGCAAACCTCTTGTGTTAGACGCGAGTGGGGAAACAAAGGGGCAGATTTTCAATTCCCAAACGCAATTGGATCTCACACAAGTCAATCCCACATGTGGGTGGGCTGTGGACGCAGGCGCTGGCACACCCGTTAAAGTTCGTACAACAAAAGGTTGCGTGAAAGTTGCACATCAACTGTGTGCGCGCGAACACGCTGCGGCTTATTTTTATGTCTGTGTAACATCTTTCGGCATTAAAAGCATAAAAACAATTTAACGGAAGTTGCTTTCTAAGCTCTTATTTAGCCCAGTTTCATTTAAGACACAATGATGTCATACATGTGGATTCTCGTCCTTGGAAGTTTAGTGGTCACAGGAGTACAGATGCAAGGTAAGACTTTTTTTTAGAAATCACCAGCGAATATATAACAACAACAATCATAAAACACAGAAAATCTACAGATTGAAAATTAAAATAATAATTCAACTTACTGAAGATATTAACACAATAAAAAGTTTCTTTGTTTCCTGGCTTTCATTGTTGCCCATTTATAAATGTATATCTGAATATCGATTTGATGAGATCGTTATAAGTGGACATCTGTTTTTCCACTTCTAACAGACGTTAAGCAGAAAAGGGAAGGTGTTTTTAGTAGATTGAATATGTAACAGCTTTAAAATCACATGCCACAAAACAAACAAACCATTGATTGCTATTATAACGATTATGAATAATACGATTATAACGATTATTATTATAACTATTATGACGACCTGTAACTGCAGCTTCAGCCCGGAAAAGCGCAGAACCCTTATTAACTAAATCAAGACTGAGACTCAAACATGATGCAGCTATGAGGTTTCACCCCCTTCTCTGGCAGTACAGCTCACTTTTTACGACTTTTGTACATTTTGTTCTGGACAGATGTGTGTGTTACTTCACCCAAATGTTTCTCATTTGCAACCATTTCTGATGCATTACTACCAAGGGCGCAAGCAAATGCTCAAGAGTTAATAGGACCAGATGTAAAAGGTTTAGGAATTTGCATTTAAAATCTCATTGGCGCTGATCTGAATATAGGGTTTGTACATGTCCCTTCTAGGCTTAATGCTGGTCGCAGCCCTTTACAAACATCAGTGTTAAAAAAATAAAAGGTGTATAATAGAGATGCAGAGTGGAAATGTCTTTAGTTTTGTGTTGGGGAAGGGCAGTAGCAGAAATTTAATCTAGCCCCAGCTTTAGACCGCACCCAACAGAGACAACACGTTACAGAGTTATGAAAGTGATGCTTTTGATGGACCCTGAGGAGTTTATGTGCCTCTGTCTATTCTGTTGTGAGTGAGACAGCAGGGGACACCACAGCCCTACAGAGCCTGTGTTTGACAGACAGTGTGAAGAGGAAAACTATGTGTGTGTGTGTGTGTGGGCAGGTGTGCTGCCATCTCGTTTTTATTCCCCTCAGCTGTAGCTCACAGAGGTAAACCTCTTTTGTGTCTCTGAATCTGACAACTGGCCACTGAGCCAACAAGATAAACCGAAAGAGCCGCTCTTGAAATGCAAAGCAAGGCGAGAGAATACATACGTCCAATAGGTGTGCGGTCATTAATTCTTATATTGCTGAATGAAAGATCCTGAGTCATTCGTTCAACACCACAACCTACAAATGTAGAGGTAACGTGTTACATAAGAAGTCAATGTCATTATACAACATCATAAATGAAGGACTGCTCTCGCTCTGAGATTCCCATTGAGTGTTAAACTCCACTGGCTGAACAAACATGCCACTAAATTTGCATTAAAACCGAAGCTGCGTGTGTTGAAGAGAAACTGAATCAAAGATTATTTCAAGATCATTTCAAACTGTTTTCATTACTAAAATACTAAAATACACCACCAATTAAAAGTTTGGACACGCCCACACGTTCTACCATTTATAAAAATATCTATTATCTAAACCCTAAGGATGCATACAGATTTTCCTTCACTATTTCCTCGATTAAAATTATTTAGATATAAACTAAATGTAAAACATTTAAGCATAAGCCTTCAGATCAAAAGGGTTTCTATGAAACAAATTTGTTCAAGTATGTCAGCCGTTTGACCACATGAAAACTTTAGCAACTTTAGCAAGACATTGATGAATATTTGATATCTAGTAGGTCTGAGGCTGCAGGTTAAATCCAGTGATATATAACTGTGTTTATCTGTTGATTTTTACAGAAGATGGAGTGGAAGGTGAGGAGAATACAGGTACGTTTTAGTGATGTGATGTCATAACTGCTGTAGCTGACCACACCCTTCTCTGGTGGTAAATGTTGCCACAACTCACTCTGTGCCAAAGCAATAAAAAGAAAGATTGCAGGATTTTACAGCTATTTCGTCAGGTTTATTTTATGTGACTCGTAACAACAGTATGTTTGTTCACGTATTACCTGATAATACGAAGCGAAAGTTACGTTTTTTTACACGCTAAAAATGAATCATCTGCTCATTTCCTCGTGTCATATCCAGAACCTGCCGCAGAAGATGTCGCTCCAGAAGAAGAAAAGGAATCAACCGTCTCTGATGATGGTGAAGATAAACTTTACACTGCTCATACCACATTTTTACCACATACCACATGTTCTGATGGGTTCAATGACCCAGAACAACAGAACAATGACTCATACAGTAAATAATAAAATGCTGATAACTCTAAAAAGGTTTACATCTATATATATATGTGTATGTGTATATAGAGAGAGAGCAGAGAGAGAGAGATAGATATCAGATAATTTTATACAAAGAGAAGGTAGCCAGCGTGGTGTGGCATGCCCTCATACTCAAAAACCATAAACAAAACGGGGTAAAAGAAAACAAGACCCAGACAACATAAATACGGGTCTGGAATTGTGTTGTGTGCTGCCACTTGACACCCAATGTGAAATCTGACTGCTGAACTGGCCGAGAACCACCAACCTTCAACAATTCACTACTGACAAGAAATCTCTCAAAGTCATGTGTCACATGTGTAACTCACAGCAGCTGTGTGTGGAATATTTTACATGTGCGTTTACACCTCCTGGACTATCAGTAGAACAGCAAAACATGAACCTTTAGTTTGTCACGTGGGTAGTTCACTCAAATGGTACATCTTCAGTACCTGTTATCACCTTAAAATTTAATAATATGTACCTTTAGCAGTAGATAAGGTACAAAACTACATTTTTGACTGGTGTTTATAGTACGCTTTGAGTGTACTACTGCAAGGACAAGCTAAAGATACACATTTTGCTCATTGTTTTCTGGCAGTATACATAACTCTCCTTACAAAGTGTAGATCTCTCCTTATAGAATTTCAGATTTATGAATGGTGGAGAAATGAATGAAAACATTGTTCATATCTATAATATAACCAGAACTTTCAGGCTTCGGTCATTTCTGGAATGATGTCATAGTCATTCTTAACTTGTATTGGGAACTAGTGGTCATGAAGTCTTTGAATTTGTGTTGTAGCTGTAATGGAAGCAGTATCATCATCGTTTTGGAATCGGGGAACTTCATTAGTGATAATTGTTTGTGCCTCGTCTGGTGAAATTGCCTCGTGTCTATATAGTGCAATCAGTGAACTAGATTACTTTCTCAAGATGTGTGCATACCATTCTGAATTGAAACCTTTTTGGTTTTCTATAAATGTAAATATTTTAACAGGATTTGTGTGTCTGCACTTCTCTGGGCCTCTGAATGGCAGCTCTGTAATCATCTTGGTTCATACTTTTTGTTAGAACTGGGTCACATTGGTTCTGATTCATTTCTGGAATCACGAGGCTGTACTTTTTGTGGGATTTGGTAACTAGTTCAGCATCCATCTGTTGCCACTGACGTGTTTTGCCAAAACTCATGGAAGTACCAAAACCTGTTTGAATTTATAGTCGACTTGTGCTGCTTTTAATTCGCATAAAACACATCATAAGGGTTGACGTTCGACTTTGATAGATAAATGGATTAAAATGAGCTTTATGTATTTATTTATGTCAAATCTTAAGCAATATTGCAATAAAAATCTTTAATACCTCTGCGTAACGCAGACATAGACATGAGGCAGAATGTGTGATCTTGTAATTGTTTTTTGAGTCATTTTTTTGTTCTGCGCTTGTCTTGGTACGGACACACTAAACTAGCATAATGTAAAGCTGTATGAGCACATTTGATCTCTGACAGGTTTGTTCTTGATAAACTCATTCTGGATGTTTCTCATGCTATTGTAGAATGTCAGAACTGTCCCAACACGCAACGTTTTGATTTTGTACACGCAGACGACACAGGCACCGAAGATTTACCGCAGGATTCGGATGACACATCTCTCAACGAGGCCGATGGCGAGGGTAAGTTTAACTGTGCTGTTACGACATCAGCGTTCCCTGCGGTGGTTTCTCTTCACCTGCGTGAAGCTGAATCAAACGGCGCATAATGCTCGAGGCGGAACGAGAATCCACGTGTTAGAAAGTATGAGGTCCAACGAGACTGTTACTGAAGCATGTGATGTTTCTGGAACTAGAATAAAGCACAGGACCACTGTGAATGTGCCAGACCTACAGTGTTATGATCTATGGGCTTTGATCTTCTGTTGTGACAGGTAAAGAGGACGCCGCTCCAGAACCTGAGGAGAACACTGATGAATCTCCGGCCACTGAAGGTTAGTGGACAAACACGCAGCCAATTACAAAAGCACAAAGCCATGAGAAGCTGTGTGATGTCACCAAACAACAGTTGAAATTTTGTATAAAACACTGTGAAATATTTCAGTCAACTTACAGTTCGTAATCTTTAAGGCCCTGAAGTTAAGGCAGGTGAACAAAAGTCAACACATTTGATATATTAGTGTGTTTGCAGAGTGGTACCTTTAGCCTGTTCCAAATTAAACAACCCATAAATGCTACAAAGTTCCTCGAGGTCGTTTACTTTATAAGATGAAGCAGTTTTCTGTAATGATACACTGTGATGAATGTGTCTCAGATGCAGCTGAAGATCAGCCAGTAATGGAGGAGCCAGAAGCAGGTAAAACAACTTAATATTCAGTCATGAAAATGAGACACACGAGAAACACATTTAAGAATATGCTGAAGGGTTTCCGTCATGAGAAACTTTAGTATCTCCACATCTATGTAGATATATATGAAATTGATGAGCAGGGTTCCCACTGTAAGAATCCTGGAAATATCATGGAAATTTGACCGCTGTGATTTCCAAGTCTGGGAATAAGTAAAATCTTAATAAGTCATGGAAAATCATCAGCTTGAAAATATGTCATCAGCAAAAACTTGCGTTACCAGAAATATGTGGATGACTGGAAGAGTGATGGAAACTCCTTGGTAGGAGGGGGGGGAGGGGGGGCTGGGGTTATAATGTGGTTTTCACTCTAATTCCTAAATTTCTACAAAAAAAAATACAAAAAAATGTGTAAATGATTCTCCGCAGTCAGTTGTTGTGGGTCTAGCTGCTATAATACTGCCAACAAAATGTACCATTATTGCAACATAGTCACATGATGATTAACTGCTAACTGATACCTCGCGAACTGATAATATCAAATTAAACGATGCCATGAACAAGTCACGCCGCAGTGCCATAGTTTTATTTAACTGATTCACATCGAATCTTTTTTACATTGTCAGCTGAAGAGGAACCAGTTAAGGAAGAAGCTCCTGCTGAAACAGGTAGAAATGTGTTGCTTCATGCTAAACATCTTTCCATTAGATCTGCTGGACGTTTGTGGTTTCAGTTCTGTGGCAGTTTAACAGTTTGCCATTGAGTTCCTCTGAAAGGAAACAAGATACTGTCCGTTTCCAAAGAAATGTAATTGCAACGTTAGTTTCGAACATTTTTAAGATCATATTTAAGTTTAACGGTTGTGTTTAAATCGTTGACTGTTGCTGTGTAAAGCTTCTGTTTTCTTAACGTATTGCTAATTACTGCTTGTTTATTGTTATTTCAGATGAGAGCGACACAGCTGTGACAGGTGGGCGATCATGGCAGCACACTTGTTTATTTTAAATATAACAAATCTCATTTTAATGTATATACGTTTGTATGAGACTGTTTTTTGGCTGGTTTTGAGACTGTTTTACTGTAAAAGACATTAAATAATTGAGTTCTTTGATTTGATGCCCCGCCCCCAGAAGAAGCACTGCCTGTTGAGCCTGAGGTCAATGAACCAGGTAAAAAAACTGATTTACTGCACTTCTGTAAAGACTTACAGTACTTCTGTAAAGATTTACTGTACTTCTGTAAAGATGTACTGTACTTCTGTAACGACTTACAGTACTTCTGTAAAGATGTACTGTACCTCTGTAACGACTTACAGTACTTCTGTAAAGATTTACTGTACTTCTGTAAAGATGTACTGTACTTCTGTAACGACTTACAGTACTTCTGTAAAGATGTACTGTACTTCTGTAAAGACTTACAGTACTTCTGTAAAGATTTACTGTACTTCTGTAAAGATTTACTGCACTTCTGTAAAGACTTACAGTACTTCTGTAAAGATTTACAGTACTTTGGTTGCATCTTGATAGTATCATTTGTGACATTTTGTATAAACTTCGCTTTGTTGTGGTTAAATAGAAACAACATTCGTTTAATGAACTCCTTTATGGCCACAGTTAAACAGTAACCCACATTACTACAGATCACATGTAAATGGGTTCATCAAGTGTGCTAGCGTTATAAAAATCTGTCAGATTGCGTAATCAAGAAAACACAATGAATGAATGAAAACTCTTCATTGCTGCACTCAGCTGCTAGTTAGGAATCACTTTGTAACATTATTCCAGAATACATCTAAAATGTTATTTTTAGAAATCATTCCAGTGGAAGGACCAGGTGAAGCAGAAGAAACTCCAGATGAAACAGAAGAGAAACCAACAGATGAGGAACCAGCAGAAGAGGAACCAGCAGGGGAAGAACCAGCAGGAGGTCAGAAAGAAGTCATAAATTATTCTTCCATAAATGTCTGAAATTGTTTTGAATGCCTTTGTGAAGCCAATGCAAAGATTGTTCTAAAAGGTAGGCAGAAAATTTCTGCTGCCTTCTGAGATAGCTTATTTGGCTAACTTCAAAAACAGCATTGCAAATCCCATAATGCTTTGCAACAAATTTAGTGAACAAATCCATTCAAGGTGCCAGATGAAGTAATTATAAATATAGTTCATTCAATACTTGAATGTCTTGATTAAAATATGATTTAGCAGGTTTTCAGAGCAGATCGCAGGTGATGGGAGGGAATTTTTACACGGATTGAGAGTTTTTGTTTTGCAGGGGAAGCAGTCACACCTGCTGATGCTGGTGAAACAGGTTTGTGCCCCCATGTTAATTCTATAACTTTAACATCTCAGAAACGTCATGAATGCAAAGCATCAGAGTTACAAACTACTCAGCTGAAACTACTGAGCTTATTTTTGAAAATAACAGTTTTACATAGTTCACAGTACCAAATATGTCATGTTTATACAGTTTGAACACCACAAAAACATGTCACGGTCATATTACAGCCCAAGAAAGTAAATTATAATTATGAAACATACACATACGCATTGATGATTTCCTGTTCTTTCTGTAGACGCAAATGTAACAGATGAAGCCAAGGAAATAGAGGAAGATGAGGAGAATGAAGTTACAGGTGTGTTACAATAAAAAACATACTGTAGCCAGGAACTTCAAACTTCATATTAAAAAGAGCCTTTACTGAAAGCAAATAACTGCTGAAATGGCCTAGAAATACATCAACATGCACACAAGCTACGACTTTACAGAACCACACAGACAGAAACTCATTTCTAAAGAGCACAAGAACTGAATGACAGGAATCGTGACTGTATGTGGCTGCAGCTGCTCAGACTGTACACATAGATTATAGATTGATCTATGAGAAATTGATTCCCTTGAATTTGTTCAGGATTTAACAGACTTACTGGGGTTTCATAGGATTTCATAGAACATACCGTATGTTCCACTGTGCTGTACATTTACATTGTTTTTGTTTGTTTGGCACTCTCTTAAGGATTTCTTCTGTATTTTTGGTTTAATATTGCGTATAAGTGCTAGTGCTATGTTGATCAGGAAATGTGCACAGGAATGAAGCATCTCATATATTTTATGGTATTTTCATGGTAAATTCACTTCAGATTGTCTTATTTAGATAACATAGTGTGAAACATTCTCTCATTAATCTAGATTAGATCACTAGCCACAATCCAGTTTAACTGGCGTAATGTGCACAGGGTTTCGTTCATTTACCGCACAAGGGTGATAAAGTTTCAAATCTTCTAAATAAATTATAAAAATGAAATGAATGAATATATGAACAAAACAACTGACCAGCACATCCTGCGTGTTTTCCTGCCTCCGTCTTGAGACTCTAGCATCACCACGACCCTACAGAGGAGATGCAGATGAGAAAATAGATGTTTTTTAATGAAACATATTTATGTTGAGTGGGAAAGATATGTTGCATATGTTCATTTCTCACAACAGTTTATTATAGAAAGACATTACGTTTATCACTACATAGGGATCTATAGCTTATTCATTTATTCCACATATGTACACGTGCATGTCAGTGTATATGCAGCCTTGTGTTCTTTCATGCATTTGTGAATTGTTCAGATCAGATGTTTGCAGGTGTTGTATGTATGTAATGCATAATTTCACTCAGATTATTTTTACATCATTTAA
This sequence comes from Botia almorhae, assembly GCA_036877575.1. Lineage (NCBI taxonomy): Eukaryota > Metazoa > Chordata > Actinopteri > Cypriniformes > Botiidae > Botia > Botia almorhae. The sequence continues at coordinate 8,403 of JAZGTJ010006394.1, read as the reverse complement.
TTTAAATGTATAATTTCAATATAATTGACTTTACAGATGAGGACGCACAAGTTGATGAGGAAGGTAATGTTACGTTGTTTTCAGAGTTGGTTTTTCTTTCACAAATTTTTAAGTGTTTGTGGTATTTTTATTGCATGCTGAACATTTAGTTATTGAGTTCATTTTAATCATTTGGTATTCTGTACATTTTACAGTAAAAATTGAGTCACGTTTGTCCAAAGTGGAGAATACCATCGACGATACAGGTCATGGCAAAGGTACAGTGTTTAAATCATATAATCATGCTCTTTCAATCATATATACACTGTTAAAGTCAATATATGTGTTTAATCTTGTGATTGTTCTCTCGCTGTAGCGCGCAGCGCTGGATCAGCTTCTGGGCCAAACGGTATGAAATATTTTTACATTTTCCAAGTAAACAAAATGCTAGTGTTGCTTGTCTGTTTGCATGTCACAGTTGTTTCTGGAGGGCGCTACACTTTCTGCGGAACTTAGCTCCAGTCAACACCCGAGCTAATAAAAGTCTTAGTTGTGTGAGGACAGGGCTGTCCACCAGCAGAACTGAACCACTCTGTTGCCAGGGTGTTGCTATGCAGGTACTAGGTGTAGTGCGTGGTTGCCAGGGGGTTTCTGTGCAGGTATTAGGTGTAGCTATATAGAAAATAAACAACACACCTTCCCTTAAAAAGCCACGTGATGTGAGATCATTTATTTTCACAGCACAAACAGTTCAGGATGAAATCAGTTTTATACTCAAGGGTGTGTTCAAGTCACTAACTATTAGTTCAAGTCACTAACTATTAGCGAGAGCAATAGTGATGCTTGACCTAACAAAACAGCAATAATGAATCAGCTGAATCCACTGCATGACTGCACCCAACCACAAACCACCTGCCCTTTATGTGCTTACTAAACACGAACAATAAGCACTGCTGCTCTTTTAAAGCACACATCACTTCCTGTTCCTTTTCAAGGATTAGATGAATATTAAAGAAAGATTCTGCGACCATTTACTCGCCAGCGTGTCATTTCAAACGTTCTTTCTTCAGTTAATCGCCTATATTAGGAGATTATCTGGAAAAACTTTAAGGCAGTTGTTTTGCATACAGTGAAAGTAGGTGTTGACTGAACATTCAGCTGGGGGGAAATCAACCCTATAAAAGCGTCATTAATGTCAAAGGATCATTTGACGTACGAACGTAAAGCCGCGTTTCCTCTCATGGGTCTTATATGTCACTCGGTAAATAAACTCCCGTTGAACGTGTTTTATTTGCGGTTCTTTCATCTGCTGGAGAATATGTTGATCGGGTTTACAGGTTCAGTCTTGTCTGTCACCTCTTTTGGGGGCTTTTTCTGTCGAAACATTCCGACTGCCGAATTTGTCAGATCTTGCTCTGCTTCGTTGAGTTCCGCAGCAGCCACGAAGGCGTCCAGGGGGACCGTCCGTGACGGGTGTATGTTTCCCCGCAGCAGTGCATTGTGGGTAGACTTGATAAGTGCCACTCCCTCATTAGCGCTTCTGATGAACACTGAACCGCTTCCTCAGAGGAATAGTTCACCCACACAATTAAAATGTCCTCGCCCTCATGTTGTTCCCAAACACACCAGATTAAAGAACTTTTGTTTTGACGATAAATGTTGCCCTTTTCACATTTTATTTAATTTTAATGCATACTTTAAAATACTGTAAATGCATAATGTTCACATTTGGGCAGCGGTTATATCTGCAAAAGAATTAAACCACATCACAGAAATCAATCAGATCACATCTTACAAAAGTCAAATGTGATCATTCGGATTTGAATTCAGTTTGAGTCATGTCAGCCTGTACATTTATGTGTTCACACTGTAAACAACAGAGCCTTGTAACGTTTATCTATCTACTGGCTTTCTTCATGTGAAACGTGTTGCTTTTCAGACATTTGGCGTATTTGTGTTGTGTATTTAGTTCACTTATGACCTGAAGTAATATAACGCTGCCATCTAGTGGAGATACAGTTATATATCTATATAACCATCCAAGCTTTAGACTGGTTCTAGAATGAGGTTCTGTGGTGAGGCGTGCTTTTACCTTCCTAAATTTGCAGGGTTAAAATGCTACCCGCTGGGCATTAAAATCCTATTTTAACGACTTACGTTTAAGGAGAGGGTCCATCTTATAGAGATTATTATATCATATCGCTCAGAACTCCAGAAACCAGAAACATGCTAAACACCCAGAATGCCTGAACAAGTGTTAGTAACATCATGTTGTCATTTGTTTGTCTGTTTTCATCTTTGCAGTTGCGGGTGGAGGATCTGGTACAGTCATTGGGGTTGTATGTGGAATCGCAGTAGCAGCTGTTGCAGCAATAGTGGGATACTTCACCCATCAGAAGAAGCAGCTCTGTTTCAAAGCTCCGAGAGGTCTGTGTGTCTTTATCACTGTCATACTCATTACGTGGTTCAGGTTTAACAGGTTTAAACAGAAAGTTCACCCAAAAATGAGTCTTCCATCATTTACTCACCCTCATGTCATTCCAAACCTGTCCGACTTTATTGCTTCTGAGGAACACAAAAGAAAATATTTATAAGTACATTGGTAACCAAACAACAGTGGCATCCATTGATGGACACAAAACCGCAGAGACATTTTTCAAAGTATCTTCCATTCATATAGGTTTGGAATGACATAAGGATGAGTAACCAATGGAACAATTTTCATTTTCGAAAATTGTCCCCAAAGGGTAAACTATCCCTTTAACCAGTTAAACTTGTAATAGATTATGTATAATATGTATATACTCACTTGTCAAATACAGATCACTCTTCCCCACCTCACGAAAAATGTCTCGCCCTGTAAACGTTTAAAATTCTGTTTCACTCTGAAATAGATTATGGAAGAAAAATCGGTCACAAACTGTGTTTTGTTTCAAAGTCGTGACAGTTCAAGTCTATCTCATTCACACGCTTTTATCTCCTCAGCCGATCCAGAGAGCGTTAAAGTGGAGAACGGAACTCAGAATGACCCACAAGGTACATTTCTCTCTGTCCAAAACAATTATTTCTCCTTATGACTTTCTTCCAGGTTGTGCTTTTTGACAGACGTTTAATTATTTTTATGTTTTCTAACGGGCAGTTTTAAGCAGTCTCCTGACTTCATCCTAATTCTATGCGCGAAAGAGAAGTGAGGTCTGCACGCCGCGGATGTCCCCAAAACAACTGTGATTTGGTTTACATCGGAACGGCACCCATCTTAAGCACTCACAGAATCTTTACAAGCAATCAATAGGTTTTCATCATTAATTCAAACGGCGGTAAACATCTGGAACAGCCGAACAATAAGTCCGCACAAATATCGTTTTAACATTCCAGTTTCTCTGATGCAGAAAAAGGTCCTATTTATCATATCATTTCCTACTGCTTTGACTACAGTCCTAACTCGCAGGACTGTTATTGATTCGGTTCGAATGTGATTTCACGTAGTGTGAATATGAGTGTGTGTGTGAGACGCGTCAGTCTTAGGGAGTGGCGCATTTATTTCTTTGCTTTACAAAATGTCATTTAGTTTGCTGTGTTTCTAATCATATGGTTTTATGTGATGATAAATTGTTGACGCTGATTCATAGTAAAGCAAATCTCACACTGTGGATTTATTCACTGTGGAACTGTGTTATCGGACCAAATAGAATTCATTTGAATTTTTCTTTCTTTTTAATTCTGTAAATACTTGAGTTTGAATAAAGGGTTGGTTTAATGTTTAAATGACTATATACACAGTTATTTGTATATATAATTGTTTTACTCTGCAAATGATTATAGGAACAACACAAACTCTCCAATACTTAGTCAAGTTAATATATAACAACGTTAAATATGCCATAAGTTAATACATAATATAGCATTACTGTTTAAGATATTATATATTATATTGCTATTATAAGAATATATAATAATACTTAATGTGTATCGCACATCAAATAACACATCTAATAACTGCTCGAGTTGTACAGACAGATTTCTCAAACTCAGAACCGAGATGAATGAATCACTGTTCACATTACCGTATTTAATCCACTTTAAACGCAAATACTTTATAAATTATATTAAAATATACAAAAGCTGAATGAAAATCACACAGGCCTTTTCGAAACTACTAAGAAAGTAAATAGTTGGAAATGGTAAAGTAATGCTGATAAAGTTAAAGGTTTGTTAAAGTTTTGTTTTGAGTGTTTCATTTCATGTCCTCGCGCGTGTTTCTTCGAGTGTTTACGGTAAATACAAAATGGTATTTCACAGGTACAGTAAAATAATCAGAGTGAAGTTGAATCGAGTGAAATGCGTGAATCAGAGATTTTAAAGTAAAGGTGAGTGAATGAATCACACAAGGTTTAACTTGTTCGCCTGCTTTGCTTTTAGGAAATAAAATGCCCGAAACTAAAACCGTACTTGTCACTAGTTTGTGTGCTAACTGATAAACATGCATCACAACATTTTCTGCAATATAACGACAGACGCGTCTCTTATTAAAGCTAACATAAATACCCCTCAATGCATAATTTGACGGATCAACAAACATGATTACCTCGATGTGTCTGTTTTCTTCACACGCCTCATATTGAATCGTAAACTCTTCACAAACACGGTTTCATATCTAGTAATCAAGTGCACGAACCTAAAACAAAACAAATATACAGTACAGTATTATGATTATGCTAATCATAAAATAGTTTATTTTAATGCAAACGCGTAGTTAAGTAGTACATAAGCAAATCGTGAATGGTTTAAACCTTTCTACAAAAATGTTTAAATGTGTTATTTTTACATTGTCCATCTCCGGGATGGCAGCTAGCCATGTTTTTTTATAATGTGCATAATTAAAGTACAGATAAGGAAATGACGTTAGTCACGTAATCTGTACTAAGATCAAGTATACACGGTTTTATTTTTAACCACACATTAACAGCTTCTCTTCTCAGATCAAATTCTCCATCTGAACAATATCACCTGCAGCTATAAACAACTCCATACAATTCCCTATGGAAATGATAAGGTAGGTGGGATTTGCATATTTTATAACAGATGTCGTGACAGCAGTTGATTTGTTAGGGTTCCTCTGAAAAATACATGAATTACCAGGCCTGAGAAAACAAATACAGACCTTCTGTTTGCAGATGCCGGTCGTGTGCTTTTGTATTGCTGATTTTCATATCTTCGAGCCAAAACGTCACAAGGGCAGATCATGACGTCAGACCCAACTTTCTTCTCATAATGGTGGATGATTTAGGCATCGGTGATGTTGGTTGCTATGGAAACGACACTATCAGGTAACGGAAGCCGCACTCTGACAATTAAAGGGACAGTTCACCCAAAATGTAAAATCTGTCATTATTTACTCACCCGCGTGTCAGGTTCAAACCTGTGTGATGTTATTGTTCTGTGGGTCATAAAAGGAGATTTATGCAGTTCATGGTGGTGTCCATCAATCTCTATAAAGGACACACAACACAATACAAGCATCATTATAGTAATTCATACACCAAACCTGCCACAGGTTTGAAATGACGAGGGTAAGTAAATAATGACAAAATGTTGTATCTGGGTTATCTAATCTGTACTTGTTAAATGTCTTAAGAACACCAAACATAGACAAGCTGGCCACAGGGGGGGTGAAGCTGACCCATCATATCGCAGCTGCACCTCTCTGCACCCCTAGCAGAACCGCGTTCATGACGGGACGCTACGCTCTGCGCTCTGGTGAGAAGAGTCTGTCAATCATTTATCTTGATGTCTGTGTTTAATAACTGCTGGTGTTTCTACTGGACAAACCGTTGCAGATGAAGCACCTGATTGGTCAAATCAACATTATAACTAATCTGGAAGCAAATGGGCATTTTACAGTGACTTTAAGAGAGTTATCATTGACTGATGTGAGCTTTTCAGCAGTTAATGCTGTTAACTAGAGCAGAACAAGCAGTATACATGTGATACCAGCTAACACATTTTAAAGCAATTGAAATCACCACAGATGTGAAGAGCCTATATTTTTCATGTAATATTTAGTCACTAAAATCATCTCGGACATTATTCAGTGGCAGATCTGCTGGAGCTGAAAGCGAATCCTTCTGATAATCCTGGTAACGTTTGTACAATGTTTTAACAATAGATCTGGTGGTTGTGTGGCAGGAATGGGCAGCACTGGCCGAGTTCAGGTGATCCTCTTTCTCGGGGCATCAGGGGGTCTCCCACACAATGAGACCACCTTCGCTAAACTTCTGCAACAGCAGGGTTACACAACTGGCATTGTGGGTAAGACGCACATATATGCGAGTATAGAGAGGAATGTGGGAAAACCTGTCAAGAACTTGTGCAGGTGTCATTTTAGCCCAAAATGAAACGATAAATCACTTCACAGCCAATAAAATCTGTTTCTGTCTGTTTTATTGGGATCTGTCGTTGTCCCCGTTTGATCACACGGCGACTTCAAGTGTATTTGTGGACTTAAGTCACAAATTCACACAAATGTTATTGCGTTAGTTAACAAATGTCAAAGCAATTAGCGTTTAGTAGCTGTTTTTTTAAGAAAGATATCATTCACATATATTACATAAAATAAATGATATATGACCAATCACTCTGGAGCTGCAGGAGAACACAAGGACAGTTCTGATTGGCTGATGGGCACCCTGTTAGAACACAAGCGTAAACGTGAGGGGAACTGTCATTATCAGTCACTTTTTTCGGGACGGTGATGTTGGCAGTCTCTTTAGGTTCCTGACATTGTTTGTGACGTAAATGTGGCAGTGAAAACTTCTCAGTGCTGTAAATGTGTCAGTCAGTCTGTGATGGTAAATGTCAGTCATTTCTGGAATGGTTTCATGAGAAGAAACATGTCGTGCTCTGCAGGTAAGTGGCATTTGGGTGTGAACTGTGAGAGCAGAAATGACCACTGCCACCATCCCAACAGTCACGGTTTTGACTTCTTCTACGGACTTCCTTTCACCAACTTCAACGACTGCAAGCTTGGAGAGGACACCTGCATCCTGGCTGATGTGCAGCAAACCCTGTGGCAGGTGTTTGCGCTCGTGTCGCTCGCATTTTTAACGCTGTCTGTGGTGCGAGCCACCGGGCTGCTGGACATCAGTGTGAAGCTCCTGGTGTCTCTGGCTCTTCTCGCACTGCTGGTTTTTCTGGTTTGGTACGTTCCCTTTAAGCACCTGCGGACATGGAACTGCATCATCATGAGGAACACGGAGGTGGTGGAGCAGCCCATGAACCTGGAGACATTAAACAAACGACTCCTTAATGAAGCGGAACAGTTTGTGGAGAGGTAATAAATCTGTCAGGGTGAGTTTGAGCAGGTTGAACGGGTCCCCGTTAAGTCAATACATCAGAATCTGTCAGTCTACCTGCACTGAGGTTTCATAAGATTTACTTACAGAAGCATCATATTTGTCATCAGTCACATGTCACTCAACTATTTCCTCACAGCTGGTTGGTACTGCAGACAGTATTATGTGTCTTTGACTGATAAGTGTTATATCGTCAAGGTAACCGTCTGTCAGTATTGCCTGAATCTTCTTGGTTTCTGCTGCGATTGCTCATAGATGTGTTGATGTATGATCTCAGAAACAGAGACCGGCCTTTTCTGCTCTTCCTGTCACTGGTACACGTGCACACGCCTCTGTTTGTGTCCGAGGGCTTCGCCGGGAGGAGCAAACATGGTCTGTATGGGGACAATGTTGAAGAGGTGGACTGGATGGTTGGTAAGAAAGTCTCGTTTCATGGTAGATCTGCACAATGTTGATGGATTTCCTCAGTCTGTCATTTGTTTGTTGATGAAAAATGATGAGGTCGTTGATCTAAACGGTCATAGAAATACATAGAACATAATGTCTTACAGTGAATATAATGTGTTTGACAGGTAGAATGGTGAAGACCATTGAAAAGATCAACCTGACTAATAAAACCTTGGTGTACTTCACATCTGATCACGGCGGTCACATTGAAGACTCGGATGGGCGGAGTCAGATTGGGGGCTGGAATGGGATTTATCGAGGTTTGTAAGGACTTCTTTGATTGAGCTCTGACTGAAGAGATTGTGTCATCATTTACTCAACGTCCTCCCAGCTAACAGGGAACGTTCTCAGAACGTTGGCTAACGTTCTTAGAGGAAAAAATGAAGAAAATACATGATAAAAATTCCACTGCGGTTTGATTTTATATATCTTATTGCAATGACAGAGGCGTTGGGTTTATGACAACCACATCATTTATGAGTGGATAAGTCAATATATCACCAACAGCCTCATTCAGTTTTATGCGATTTTGCCTTACGTCAGATCATCCTCTGACACACATATCATTTCCTGACATCCACAACAGATAAGATAAAGTCTTAGATTTGAACTTTTGATATCTGAT
>JAZGTJ010006393.1:0-22013 GCA_036877575.1 Botia almorhae | reverse complement strand
AGTCCCGGATGAGCTTTGAAAAACCGAACGATCCAAGATCACGCGAAATCGTCAACAATCAAATCCAGCTAACTTAGTTAGCGAGGTACGAAGAACGGACCCCGGTGCCTTAACAATTACTGTGTAATTTGTTTGTCAACTACCTATTTCTTTTAAAACAGTCGCTATAGTTAATTCAGTAACTCCCATATGCAAATGTAATATATGTACATATGTCCGATGTCCATATATGCCATATATAAAACCTATTAGAAATTGGAACAATTCCCTATATTGACATATAAATCTACCCTATATATTTATTAATTATTCATGTATGTCAAATGTAATATGTATAAAAGTAAATATATATATTTATTATTATATATTTAAATATATTTATAAATTATATATATTTATACATATCACACATACATATATATGTAACATATATGGCAATATCAATCTTGATATAGGGACATGTATGTCATATATTGCATTTCTGTATGGGCTGGCATGGCAGCTTTATTGCAATTATGTACTTTAGACATTTAGATATTTGTAAGAGCTGTGAGTCTGTCATCAAAAGCTTGCTTCTTTCCCCCTATGGACCACATTCGTTTGTGTTACAGGCTAATGATTTCTTTAGGGTATTGAAAAGAAATCGGAGGGGCGAATTTGTATATCAGAAAATTAATCTTTGGAATTACAGGTTGAAAAGATTATACATTTTAGTTTACATTTATCACGAACCAGTCAAAAAAAGTACGAGATTAAATATCGTCTCATGCGCCCTCATGAGGTGAATGTTAGCTGAACATACGGGAATCCTGAGCGCGGGAGGTGAAGGGTCAAAAACAACATGGCGGAACACACACTAAGAAAGAAGAGTGTTTTGCTGCAAAACAAAAAAGGATGTTACTGAAGTTTCAACATTTTAGAATCATTTCATAAATTGAAAAATGACAAAATGGATTACATTAATGCTTGAGCAAGAAAAAGACTGTCTCTTCTATAAAAACTTCAGTACCTAAAGGATTTCATGAAGCTGAACTGAAACAGCGCCAATCATCTGTGTTGCAGAGGGTTTGAGTGAATACGCTCAAGAGCGATGAATCGCAAGAAAGACAAGGGCTTCGAGAGCCCACGGCCATATAAATTATAAGTATCATTATAATTATTAATCAACTCGTCTTACTGCATGCATGATTTAATGATCGCAAACTTTTATTTATGTGAGAAAACAAGACTTTGAATAATAGGAGAGGAATCTGCCACTTTAACGCATGTCTGTTTGTTTATCTCTTTACAACCCATCAGGTTGTCTGCATCAACAACATCAATTTTCAGAGGAAGTCTGTCATTGTAAGTTGATACTTTTGACCAGGTTACTTTTGTTGTTAATCTGTGGTTTTGTGTCCAGTACGGATAAAAACTGAAAAAATAAAGTGTACAGATTGAGATCCAGTTAAAATAATAGTAACTATAGCAAATTGCATATATACACACACACACATGTATGTTAAAAAGGTGTGATTAGCTTTTATCTTTTGTTATTATGTGTCGTCCAGGATGCCCTTTTTTAGAAGAAGCATCTGTAACTTTTACAACCTAACTGTTCTGTGTTCAAAGAGCAATAGTGTTTCAACAGTTAGAGAGATCTCCATGATTATGTTGACGTAAATAAAACATGTCAAGGTTTCATCTGCAGTGGACAAAAATGAAAACTACATGATAGGGACCATCAAACCAAGGATTGTATCCATACAATATAGAGACTGCAGTAAAAGTAACAGAAGAACTTAATTTCCACATTAGAGACTGGTTCTTACAAAAAAACGTACAGAGAACCCCCGAAGAAGTGTACAACTCTGTCTGACTGTTTGGTTCTAACTGACAAACCTAGCTAGTGGATCTGTGATGACATGTTGGGATTTTGCTAGCCCTGTCATTAGCCTATATGGTACAGTTACCCCAACCAATTAATTGAAAATTCTAGGTGTTCACATAATTTTGTCCAACCCCTCTATATTTTTAATGATCTATTAATGAAACTAAAAGATCTGTTATAGTGTTGGTTTAATAAAATCTTTTCAATTGTTTTAAATAGGGTTATGTGGAGCTGACCATCTTTCCAACAGTGGTAAACTTAAATCGAATTAAACTAAACAGCAAACAGTGCCGAATCTACAGGGTGAGAGTGAATGACCTGGAAGCGCCGTTCATTTACAATGACCCCACACTGGAGGTCTGTCATCATGAGTCCAAGCAGTAAGACCAGCTTTATTTATTTATTAATTGTTTATTAACTTATTTTCACTATTTATTTAACTTACTACTGTAATTAATACATGTAAAATTATTTGAATTTCTTATTTTGGTTTTGAAGTGAGATGCATTTCTTTGTGAGATTCACCCAATATCATTTTGTTAAACAGTTAGCTCATTCATAGTTATCTCATTTTTATTTGTGTTCACTTGTGTTCTATTTTGTGTGGTTAACAGGAGAAACCTGAACTACTTCTCCAGTGCTTACACAGCAGCAGTTAGTGCTGTGGACCCAGACGCTGGGAATGGTGAGCTTTCCATTAAAGTTCCATCAGAGCTCTGGAAGCAGGGAGATGGTGAGTAGATCCAGCATGGAACGTGGTTTTACATGAAGCTTGAAACTGATGTCACTATTTGATAACCTTATGACTAGATTCTTTGTAATCTAATGTTTCTTTTTCTAATTAAGGGGTGTCCAATCCTTTTGGAGGGCCACTGTCCTGCAGAGTTTAGCTCAAACTCTAATAAAATATGCCTAAACCAGCTTCTCAAAATCCTCAGGACAACCTGAAAATTTTTTTTTGCAGACATGCTTAAGGATTGGACATCCCTGTTCTAAAAGTTTTAACCATTTATATTTCCGACAAGGGCTTTTGCTGCTTTTTATGTTCATGCATGTATTTGCAACAATTATACAATTGTACAAAAGAGTACAAATAGAGACAACATAGCCGCTTACTCTAAATATATGTATAATTTACTTGTCCCAGCAATATTTTATATATGTATGTCTTACTTCCAGTTGTAAAAACCTGTTTTTGTGTTGTGGCAAAGAAAACATCTAATCAATTAGTGCTTTATGCAACTTTTAAAAAATATCAATCATAACTCTGACCCTATGACTGGTGCTGTGCTTTTGTGCAGAGATGAAAGTTTTAAAAGTCTACATTGAATTTTCATTGGATCAGCCAAAGGGAGGACTGCACTTTGTAGTACCTGATGTGGAGGGAAGTATGGCAGAAAGAGCAGCCCATGTCTTCTCCTTTGGCAACCAGAATTCCACAAGGTAAGCCGCAGACCCGGCGAAGCGGAAGATTTATGGTTAAAGGAATAGTTCACCCCAAAAAAATCCCCCTTCAGAGATTTTTAAAAAGCCTAAAATATAATCCAGAGATACAGGTAAAGACTTTCAGTAAATAATGAGATATACTTTTTAATAAAAATCAATCGTATTCTATTAGGAAATATGACTCAAATCACATGGAGTTTTTTAAATAATGGTTTTGTGTACTTTTGAAGCTTGAAAACACAAGGTAGCTAGTGAAGGAGGGATAGAGAAGGGGGTTAAACTAATTAAGGGTGAGTAAATAATCACTACATTTTCCTTTTTGGATGAGCTATCACTTTAAGGATCTACACTTTCAACACAAAGATCATCAGTTCCATCCTAAAATAAAGGGAGATCCAGGAGAATCATGTTGTAGCGTCATTGCGCCTTGGCAAAGCTCAGAACCCAGAGCTTCTCTTAAGCGTCCTAACAATTGGTTTACTAGTTGTAGTAGTAGCTTTGGATAAAAAGCACCTGAAGAAAGAGAAATTAAACATGCCTTTCTGTGTAATCTTGTCTTTTAGGTTCTGGTTTCCATGTGTAGACTCCTACTCAGAGCTCTGCACGTGGAAGCTGGAGTTCACTGTTGATGCCTCTATGGTGGCAGTTTCCTGTGGGGATCTGGTGGAGACCATCTACACCCATGACATGCGCAAGAAAACTTACCACTACATGCTGCCCATCCCCACTGCAGCCCCTAACATCTCTCTGGCTGTGGGGCCCTTTGAGATACTTGTTGATCCCTACATGCATGAGGTCTGTGAGGGGAAATCTGATTACAATTCAGATCACTTTTATTGGCACACAATGTATATCATTGATACACGATGTGTAAGGAGTAAAAATCTTGAAAATCTTCTTAACAGCAGTACAGTTTAAAGAGTGTGGCATACAATTTAACACAATGAATACACTATACACACACTATACACACCAATACAATATAGACAAGGCTACAGTATACACATAATTTACACAGTAATGCAAGATACAACCAAAATAATCTACAGCTTAGCAGTTAGTTTTACAGAAAGGATAATATAGGAAATGAGACCATAGACATGCCTGGTGTTGTCTTTAACAAGAGCAGATTTCATTTTGACAGTTGGCCACCAGATGGAGTTCAATTTCCATATAATGTAGTGTTCCTCAACCTGGGTAGACGGGACCCACTAGGGTGCCTCAACAAACATCCAAGTGAGCCACAAGATGACTTAAACATATGTAAAACAAGAGTAATTTAGCTTTAAAAAAAGATACGACAATCAAAAATTACTGAATTGGGGTAGAAATTATAAGTGGGGGGACCGTCAGATACTCTTGTAAGACAGTGGGAGGTTTTGAAGTCAATAAAGTTGAGATCCACAGATATGAAGTATATAGAACATCTCCAAGTTAACAGAATTAGATGAAATCCAGTTTTAAATTAAATAGGGTCTTTAATGACCTTTTATTTTCTTTATTTACATCATTTTATGTTGTGCTTTCACAGGTGACTCATTTTTGCCTGCCTCAGCTTCTTCCCCTGCTGAAGCACACCATGTCCTACCTACATGAGATCTTTGAGTTCTATGAGGAGATCCTCACCTGTCGTTACCCCTATTCTTGCTTCAAGACCGTCTTTGTGGACGAGTCCTATGTGCAGGTCTCATCATATGCATCCATGAGTATTTTCAGGTAATTTCATAATTGCTGTTGACCATTTTTTCTGTTTATTTTATTTGACCATTCGGTATGTACAATAATTAAAACTATAAGTCTGTCTATATTTATAACTAGCACGGTCCACACAAAATAAAGCCTCAAAATGCTTTCAAAAATAGTATTTCTTTATCATTTTTAATGTATCTTTTTAATGTACCTATAATTAGTTACTTTTTTTCGAAACTATTATTACAGTAAATGTGGTATCAAGTTAATAAATTAAAATTGATGTTCCTAATTCAATGTAATGTAAATTGTTTGTGGTGTTGTTGACAGTTTAAAGGTGGTGTTAATGTGATTTGATGCACTGTTTGTTTTGGTCTTCTTTCTCAGCACCAACCTCCTGCACAGCAGTATGATCATCGATCAGACTCCCTTGAGCAGACGCTGTCTGGCTCAGGCTCTGGCCCAGCAGTTCTTTGGGTGCTTCATCTCCAGGATGTCCTGGTAAGTGTCAGTGTGGTGCAGCCTTGTGGTTAAAGGTCTGGATTTGTAACTGAAACGTTGTAGTTTCATACCCCACAAGGAAAGACCCATATACTCACCATTGTGCTTCCAAGAGCCCTGACCCAGAGGGACTGTTCCTAAAATATGTGTACTAAAAGTTGCTTTGTCATCTGTTAGATGACAAAATTGTTTAATTTAAAAGGAATATGTCAATTGACTTTCCTGCATTTTGGTAGAAATGACACCTGGAACTTTGTTTTTAACAAGTACTGGAATCATTCTCGGATCTTAACTATTTCTAAAATATTTTAGTCTAGATTGTTTTATGAACATGTCACAATGTACTGCAGCCTCATAAAGAGGATGTTATTCAAAGATGGGGCAGTTAAAACTATATTGAACCTGACCATAAAACCTTATGTGGACTTATTTATTCAACCAGTCAAGAAGAGAGTGGAAAATGGTTGTAATGTTTTGTAGTTGTTGATTTATGTAGGTGTTTCAAAGAAGTATGATCATGCACTTTTCATTTAATCTTTTGTTTTTGTTGTGGGTGGGTGTGTGTGAATGAAAATGTGAGGTCTGTTTTGTCCAGTTTTTTTTGTCCATACTTGATTACTTCTTACAATAGACCCCCTTGTGTGCTAAATGCCTGAAATTTAAATCAGATGTGCAGGCTTCTATAGCAGACCTTATTTATTTATTTGGGCTTGTACAGGCCCCAACTGGAGAACCGCACCAGCTTTGAAATGGAGAACAGTCGCCTGCCTGCAATTAATGGTGTTGAATGCAGTTGGACCCTGTAATTGAATACAGTGGGTTCCAAGCAGGCGGTCTGCAGCACTGCCAGTGAAATCCATTCAGACAGATGCACGTCTGTGTTTCCAAGACCAGATCATGCTCGGGCCTTAACAGCATTAAAACTCCTTACAAATAAATATTACTTTCATGTTGCGGTATGATGTCATAACAGTTTGGGTTATGTCATGTTTTTGAAGACGGCCTCAGTTGGCCTTTGCTGCTGTTTGAATTTGGCATCAGGTATATCATTGAAAAAGGTGAAATGTAATTTTGGGAGATTTGTACATATAGCATTTGTACATATAACATTAATAACATTAATCAGAGGCAGATATAAAGAAAGCAGTGAATTAGATTTAGCTGCATAATTTTGTGAATTTGAAATTCCAGGTCGGATGAATGGGTTTTGAAAGGAATTTCAGGATACATTTACGGCCTCTACCTGAAGAAAACTTTTGGAGTCAATGAATATCGTCACTGGATCAAGGAGGTTTGGAAATGTTCAGATGCATACAATTGTGCATTTACAAAAAAAGGGAATAATTTGTCACAAAGAATAAGGTTTTATTTATTGTAAATGTCAAGCTCTGTGATTTTCTGCACTCACAGGAATTGGACAAAATTGTGGAATACGAGCTAAAGATGGGCGGAGTCTTGCTACATCCCACCTTCTCTGGGGGAAAAGAAAAAGACAAGTAACTTCAAAACACACATGAATTACAGACATCACTTATATCACATTTTGAAGTAAACCATTCTATGCTTTATCCTTTGCCAAAGTACACCGAGCAGTATAAATATTATATCGATGTTGAACAAGTAGTCTCATTTGTCTGGATGAAAGTGTTACATAAGGCCTTCTACCAGATGTACAGGCTGAACTTTAAATTCATGCCCCACTCAATCTTCAGACAATTACATAAACACATGCAAATATCTTCATTATTTCTCGATGGTTCAGTAAGGTCCTGAATTATTGTGCACTTAGGTTTTTTCAAGCTGTGTCTTGGGTTTGGTGATGTCCTTTGACACAAAGGCATAAAGGAATGTATACCTGTTTAACTTCATGTCATTTTTCAGCCCAACTCCCCACCTGCACTTCTCCATCAAGCACCCTCATACCCTGTCCTGGGAATATTACAAGATGTTCCAGTGCAAAGCCCACCTGGTGATGAGACTTATTGAGAACAGAATCAGCATGGAGTTCATGCTTCAGGTAAGCATATTACAAAATCCCTTATTCAACCATAGGAGTGTTTTATTGGTTTTGCAGCCATCTTTTAGCCATCTGTGTAGTGCTTTCTCAAATCCACTCAAAGTTTCTCAGAGCAGTTTGGTGTTACTCAACAAAAACCTCAATTTTAGACCACCCACATAGTCTGCATCAAGCTCTTCATATTAAATGTTCATTGTTCCTGCGGTTGAGGGTAAATGGGTCAGACATGTGGATCTCAGTCTGAGGTGCTCTCTCATCAGGTGTTTAACAAGCTCCTGAGTCTGGCCAGCACAGCCTCATCCCAAAAATATCAGTCCCAAATGTGGAGCCAGATGCTGGTGTCCACATCTGGATTTCTAAAGTCTATCTCCAACGTGTCAGGGAAAGACATCGGACCCCTCATCAAGCAGTGGGTGTATCCTTTAAATGCATAGTGGAGTTCAGCATTATATAGCTACATTTATAAATGTAGCTCTTAAATGCTGATTTTGATCCAGCGGCCAGAATTTTACCAGCATCTGATTTCCAACAAAACTGTGCTCGTTTAAAAAAACATCATTTAATGTTTTTTGTCTTAAACACAGATCAATGTTTAAAATATTGTTCTTTTGAATGCATTATAGGTAGCCTTGTAAAAGTATTTATACCCTTGAACTTTTTTACATTTTTTCACCTTACAACCATAAACATAAATGTATTTTATTGAGATTTTATGTAATAGACCAACACAAAGTAGCACATAATTATGAAGTCGAATGAAAATGATATACGGTTTTCAAAATTTTAAGCAAATAAAAATCTGAAAAGTGTGGCATGTATTTGTATTCAGCCCCCTGTACTGATGCCCCTAAATAAAATCCAGTGCAATCAATTGCCTTCAGCAGTCACCTAAGTAGTTAATCAGCATAATGAAGACCAAGGATCCCACCAGACAGGTCAGGGATAAAGTTGTGGAGATGTTTAAAGCAGGGTTAGGTTATAAAAGGAGCACTGTTCAATCCATCATCCAAAAAAATGGAACAAGTATGCCACAACTGCAAACCTACCAAAACATGGCAGTCCACCTAAACTGATAGACGGAGCAAGGAGAGCACTGGTCAGAGAAGCAGCCAAGAGGCCCATGGTCACTCTGGAGGAGCTGCAGGAACCCACAGCTCAGGTGGGAGAGTCTGTCCACAGGACAACTATAAGTCGTGTACTCCACAAATCTGGCCTTTATAGAAGAGTGGCAAGAAGAAAGCCATTGTTGAAAGAAAGACATAAGAAGTCTCGTTTGCAGTTTGCCACAAGCCATGTAGGGAACACAGCAAACATGTGGAAGAAGTTGCTCTGGTCAGATGAGACCAAAGTTGAACTTTTTGGCCTAAATGCAAAGCGTTATGTGTGGTGGAAAAGTAACACTGCTCATTACCCTGAACATACCATGTTCAGCAGGGACAGGGAAGCTGGTCAGAATTGATGAGAAGATGGATGGAGCTAAATACAGGGCAATTCTGGAAGAAAACCTGTTGGAGGCTGCAAAAGACTTGAGGAGACTGAAGGAGATTCACCTTCCAGCAAGACAATGACCCTAAACATACAGCCAGAGCTACAATGGAATGGTTTGGATCAAAGAATATTTATGTTTTAGAATGGCCTAGTTAAAGTCCAGACCTAAATCCCATTGAGTATCTGTGGCAAGAATTAAAAATTGCTGTTCACAGAAGCTCCCCATCCAATCTGGCTTGAGCTATTTTGCAAAGAAGAATGGCCAAAAATTTCAGTCTCTAGATGTGCAAAGCTGGTAGAGACATACCCCAAAACTTGCAGCTGTAATTGCAGCGAAAGGTGGCTTTACAAAGTATTGACGCAGGGGGGCTGAATACAAATGCACACCACACTTTTCAGATTTTTATTTGCTTAAAATTTTGAAAACTATGTATCATTTTCGTTCCACTTTACAATTATGTGCTACTTTTTGTTGGTATATTACATAAAATCTCAATAAAAATTTACGTTTGTGGTTGTAATGTGACAAAATGTGGAAAAGTTCAAGAGGTATGAATACTTTTGCAAGGTACTGTATCTGTACTTTGTGTCAGAGGTCTATTATCACATTGCACAATGCAAAGGATGATTCGTTTTTAAAGGACAATCATGTTTTTGAATTAAACCACTAGAATAGTTGTGCTAATGTAGTTTGAGATTATGCATTTTTAAGTTCCTGTAAATATAACCTTTAACTCATTACCCCCAGAGACCAGAGTGGGGTGGTTAAATTCTTTGGCAGTTTTGCCTTCAACAGGAAACGAAATGTTTTGGAGCTAGAGATCCGTCAGGACTACACGTCGTCTGGTACTCAGAAATATGTGGTGAGTAAGGACAGAGAAAACCTGAAAAAAGGGTGAGTGAGTGAATGGGTGTGAATGAGTGAGTGATAGTGATGTGGTGTGAACAACTCTTCAGAGTTACCCAAGCAGAGATGATACACTGATGATGCCCTGAAGTCACCTGCAAACTTGTTTTGTTCTTTAATAGGGCCCCATTAAAGTGACAGTGCAGGAGCTGGATGGATCATTTAATCACACCCTGCAGATAGAGGAGAACAGTCTGAAACATGACATTCCCTGCCACTCCAAAAGCAGAAGGTAGGTGACCACCACTGATTCCATAACATACAAATGAGTGTTGTATTTACACTACTTGTCCAGTATTAGGCTCGATGTGGTTTTTTATTAGGCTTGATTTGTTTTATTATGCGATTTAAATTGATATCTTGTTTAATATAGTGTCATTAATTTTAGCTTTGGATTTTGCACCTCATAGGCTCTCTCTGTTTCTCCCTCTCTGTATGTTAGAAACAAGAAGAAGAAAATCCCTTTGATGAATGGAGAGGAAGTTGACATGGATTTATCAGCCATGGAGTAAGCTGTTCAAAATGTTTCAGTTGCATCCAGCATGCATGTATCCAACATGCAGATAAATGAATATTCCAGAGATTTAGGTTTGCAACACAGGAATTCGAAGTATGTTTTAGTTTGTTTTAGCACTATGGGCTTGTATTTAAATATTTTAGTGTAATAACAATCTGTATATCTTATAAATAATAAAAGTTGCGCTAAGCTTGATATTATCTAAATATGCACAGATCAGAACATAGGACTAAACAGTATATTTAATCTTCTGATGGCTTGTCACTATTGTGAACAGATTTAAAAGGCATTTTAACTGGTCAGGATATGATGTTACATTCAAACCAGCCAGTAGTTACCTTTTTGTTTTCCCATAATTCTTTGAGAGCTCTCTTTGTCATTTCTTGTGTCCAAGTAGGCATACTTCCCTTCTACAGAGTATGCAAAAAGCAGTACATTAAATGCATCGCATGTGTATTTCCTGTGTGTATATTTTTTCACAACACATCAGTGGTCTGACCTGTTATCTGACCTATCTGACCTGTTTATCTGATGTCAGGTTAACATGACATCGTCTTTTAACAGTAGTGTGGGCTTGTATAATAGTGCTGGGAGATGATCAGTGTTGTTGTCTCTGAGGTCGTATCTGCCAGAGAGCACATGAAGAGCTAGAGAAGCTTGTCTCCTAGCAGGGTGAGAATAAGGAGAACAGGAAGTTACAGCTGTACTCTTTACAATTTGCCGCTGTTACACTTGCACTGTGAGCTGGTAAAGCTGGTTCAGGTAGACTCTAGCATCAAATAAGAAATACAAGCAAGAAAATTATAACAGACTGCCATTCTCAAAAAAGAATTGTAATTGAAAGTCAGAGTCAACATTGTTTCCATAATCAATGAGAGCTAATCAAAAGAAAAGTTCACCCTAAGATAAACTCGTTATTTGAGCACCGTCATGTTGTTCCAAACCTTTATGGATTCTGACTCTTCTGCAATTGTGAAATCTCAGTGCTGATTCTCCACTGCTGTGGATCCGGATCGATCCGGACATGTCAATCCTGCGGAAGGTGGAGTTTGAGCAGGCGGATTTCATGTGGCAGTATCAGCTGCGCTTCGAGAGAGATGTGGTGGCCCAGGAGGAGGCCATTTCAGCGCTGGAGAAGTTTCCAACACCTTCTTCACGCCTTGCTCTCACTGACATCCTGGAGCAGGACCAGTGCTTCTATAAAGTCCGCATGCAGGCCTGCTTCTGTCTGGCTAAGGTAAACATGGTTTATTTTAATAATGGTATTCAAGAAGATAATTTTTGTTTAAAACAAAGAACAAGGCCATGTTTTGCAAAAAACATTTGTAATATCAACTTGATGAGGTTAAGTAAAAACTACAAAATCTTGTAGCAACATTTTGTGATCAATATCAAGCATATTTTGTAAAGTGATATTTTTACTGTTGGATAAAAAGAGCTTAATGAAAAATTTACAACACCGTCTGTGAAAGTGATGGACACTGATTATTTGTACCATAAACCTCTTTTAAGAATGTATTATCACTTAAGATAAAACACGTGTAATCTGTGTATTAGATTGCCAATGCTATGGTGAGCACTTGGCAGGGACCCCCAGCCATGAAATCACTCTTTACACGCATGTTCTGCTGCAAAAGCTGCCCAAATATCATCAAAACCAACAACTTCATCAACTTTCAAAGCTACTTTCTGCAAAAGGTACCACCCAATGTCATTCATAATCAGTATTATTGAAACCAACTGAAGCATGTGTAGTAGTAGTAGTTCATTCATAGTACATGCATAGTAATTTTATGTATTCTGTATGTCTTGTAGACTATGCCTGTGGCCATGGCTCTGCTTAGAGATGTCCAGAATCTTTGTCCCAAAGAGGTTCTGAACTTTATACTGGACCTCATTAAATACAATGACAACCGGAAGAACAAGGTAATGGAACAAAGACAAGAAGTCTGTGAACTTGAAAGTTGGTAGAAGGTTAAATGCAGCCAGGTAGTAATGTGTTGCTTTAAAAGTGTTGCTTAAAAATTACTTAAATGTATTGCTTAAACAGCACATGAAACTACTGTGGAAACATCTAAGCATCTCGGGATCTGGAGAATTTGTGCTGGGTGATGTTTGTAATCGTGTTTTTGTTCCCACAGTTTTCTGATAATTACTATCGTGCTGAGCTGATTGATGCCCTGACAAATTCACTAACACCTGCCATCAGCATTAATAACGAGGTCCGAACAGTGGACAACTTAAACGCAGACGTTCGTCTGATCTTGGAGGAAATCACACGCTTCCTAAACATGGAGAAACTGCTGCCAAGTTACCGCAACACCATCACT
This sequence comes from Botia almorhae, assembly GCA_036877575.1. Classification (NCBI taxonomy): domain Eukaryota; kingdom Metazoa; phylum Chordata; class Actinopteri; order Cypriniformes; family Botiidae; genus Botia; species Botia almorhae. The sequence continues at coordinate 9,248 of JAZGTJ010006393.1, read as the reverse complement.
GTCAGGTGTGTGTTCACAGTTCAGTCCCTGAGCTAAGCTGTAGACTGTTTACAGTTCTTGTTTTAATGTCTTGATAAAATTTGTGCTTTATTCTTTAGTGGTGGTCATGGAAAATTTGATTCACATTCTGCATAAGTGTCTGTTTTTTATCTGATGTGCTGTGCTGTAAACTTCTAGATTGCAATATTACCCAGTAAACAGAAATTTAGTCAGCGTTAGTCTGTGCTGTGTCTTATATAAAGCTTTCATTGTCATTACCCTGAACTGCAGCTGCCTAAGGGCCATCCGCATGCTACAGAGGAACGGCCACATTCCCAGTGACCCCAGTCTGTTCAAGTCCTACGCCCAGTACGGCCACTTTGTGGATGTGAGGATTGCGGCACTGGAGGCTGTAGTGGACTACACCAGAGGTTCATACTTCTTTCCTTCCTCTTCTGCGTTGTGGCCTACTGGTTAGAGAGTTGGACTTGTAACCAGAAAGTTGCGGTTCAGTTCCAAAGCTCTCAGGTTACAAGTGAGGTGCCCTTGAGCAAAGTAACACACCCTTTTTATACCCAGGCAAAGCAGTGCTTTCCACTACTCTGTGTGTGTGTGTGTGTGTGTGTGTGTGTGTGTGTATTCGTTTGTGTTCATGATTTGCAGTGTGTGTTCACACCTCTCTGGTGATAGGTTAAATGGAAAGGTCACATTTTGGGTATGGGTTGCCATACCTGACAAATACGTCACTTTTAATTTCTCTATCTGTTCTCTATTTTGCTTTGTCAGTAGTAGGACCATAGTTTCTATAGTTTCTTCAGCTTAAACAGTACTGCATTATATATGGGATTTATGACATGCTCTTCCTGCACAGCAGGTCTATTTTATTAACTGACATGAACCCACTTTTATTTTCATCAGTGCAACAGTAAATATCACAGACAGAACATAAACTCGGGGCTTAAAGTCAAACACAAGGAGCTGCTATTAAGGTTTTTGCATGAAACCTTAAGAGCATGTTTATATCTCTCACTTTTTATGGTCAGTGACAAATTGCCAGTTAAAGTTTTATGTGGAAAATGGCGTTGAAAAGCCAACTGTGTTGTTTATACAGAAGTCCACTTTCCAGTAAAAATCAGTAAGAAATATATGGCTAGTCAGGACTCTGGAAATCAAGATGAGATTTATCCCCAGACTTCCATTGTATCCCTTATTTTCTGAAGTCTGGCTGTTACACTCTGTGGGTTGAGCAAGGAAAAATATTGACTGGATGTGGAGAAGTTGCTGAAAGAGGCTCATGATGAGCAATTAAAGCGACCAGTGGTTACCAGGTTTTTATGTTCTGTGCCAAACTACTGAATAATCGATTAGTGAGCTTCATGAGTTTGTTTGTTAATCTGGATCTTAGCTTTAATTTTTACTGTGGCAGTCAAAGGTGCTATTTACTTCAAACTGATTTTTTATTTGGTGTATACTGTGGATCAACGCCACCCATTGTTTGAGATTGAATTAAGTTTTAAATTAGCCAGACCACTTACAGTCTTGGTGTAAATCTTTTTGTTGTTTTTTTTGTTTCACTTTTTGATTTGTTTCACTTTTTTGTTGTACAATTGTTGTGAATAGACCCTCAAAGAGTCAGTCCCCTTAAGTGCCTTGCTCAAGGGAAAAAGTGCTAAACATTTACGCCTCACATAGTGTTTAAATCAGCTTTTATTTACCAGCCTAAATCAAAAGGCTACACCAGCCCAACTTACCTCTGCAGAGGTTGATTCTGAATGTGTTACTGTACAGCATGCATAGAACATAAAGCTGATGACTTAAGCTATGTTAGCATGCTTAGAGGTCTATTGGAGAGCTTTGTGGATTGTGGCTATCTTGTAAAATGTGTGTATGTTCCCTTTATTGGCAGTTGATAGGAGCTCCACTGAACTGCAGTGGCTTCTGGACCTGGTGCAGAATGACCCAGTCCATTACATCAGGTCAGTGATGATATCAAAAACTGAGGTCTTGTTTGTTGAATGAATATTGATTCATTAACTGCAAATTACTTAGTCTTAGTTTAGTAGTATTGGTCATTTTAGGGATAATGCACAATGAATAATAATCAATAGATTGGCCATTTTGAGGTTAAATATGAGATCATTGGACAGCACACTTTCTGTTGTCATTTTGTTTGGTTAAACTTAGTAACTATTGTGTAAATTAAGATTTTAATTTCATGGTAATTTCAGGTATTTAATGTACTTCTTATTTAATCTAAGTTGTATGCAAATATCAGCATAATTGGACATTTTATCATAAACACTGTGTATATGCTTTTCATTAACATCTGTTTAAATCTTGAATGCATGTGTAAGTTATAAAAATTTAACATATAAATATAATTTGTTTAATGGCCCTTTTGTCTTAGTTCCATTTAGCTTTGTTGTATTTGTTAGGGGAGAATTATCTGGTATGTTTAATATTTTATAACCATTGTATATTGTGATTTCTGTTCTTCAGGCATAGGATTCTAAGCATGATGGCCAAGAATCCACCCTTTACTAAAGCAGCAGAATCTCCATTGTGCAACGAAGCTTTAGTGGACCAGCTGTGGAAGTTGATGAACTCAGGTAGAACACACACATTGAATTCTCTTCCTCATAATTCATGGCGCGTACATCTGGATTTAATCCACCATTTCACCAATGTTGCCTGAGCCAAAATTCTGAACGTGTGCAAGCTGCATTTTATCAGTATGTTCTGCCATCTAGTGAACATTCTTGCCAACATGCATTGAACATACTGATCTGTTATTTAAACCTCAATGTGGTTGGTTTTTCAAAAGCGGCCCAGAATGCGTAGACATATTCATCCCCAGAACCCCAGAACTCTTTTCTGTGCACATGACCCATTTAAATTCTGGTTCTGGACCAGTAAGCCTCCATATGATCTTAAACACAAAAGAAAGTTGTGAAAGCAGCCATTCACTATGATTGAACCCGCAGCACTTAATAACCTGCTTTCCATTACCGCAGTTCTTCTTAGGAACTGGAGTAAATCTGTTTTTTTACAGACCTGGCAGTATTTAAAAGAGACTCTTAAGGGGCTGCTGTTGCAGTGGGTGTTTTCTTGGTTTGTTTTTTTGATAGGAGATCTCTTTCTGCTCTCATTGTGGAAGGGTTTATTGTAACACACTTCTGTGTATTGGGGGTTTGCAGCCACTCTTGGCAGTACAAATGCTGGGCCATTGCCAGCTGTGATGAAAGTTATTTCTCGTACATTTGGTTTAAGAGGTTGTAGACAGTGTTCAAGGACTTTAATATTGTACCCTGTGGTCTCTGCTTCTTCAGTGCTTTTTGAAGTAGCACTGCTTCCTATTTTGTATTGCCACACATAAATGATCCAAAGGGGCAGATGCAGTGTTTTTCCCTAAATTCACAGCATCAGCTTTGGGTTTTTTTCAGCTTCAAAAGGGGAATAAATGACTGAATTGCAGATCAATACGATCTTTGTAATAATCAGACCTTGCTTGTGCATGATATTTTATACATCATTTGCCTATAATCAAGATATGTGCGTCACGATAGCACTTCATAGCATTTCTCTGTTATTTGTGTTCAGTTGTTGTTCTTTGGTGTGCCAGACTCTAAAAGATTGTTAGACTTGACTGAACTAAATCAGAATTTGAGAAGTTTGCAATATTGTGTTTAATTATAGTAGGGCTGAAGATTTATTGAAATTATAAAAACATTGCCAATGTGCATCTCACAGTGTGCATTTTGCAGTGGTTTGCAGTAACTAAATGTTTTAACACTTAAAGAAGTTATGTGTAGTCAAAGTTTTAGGTCGATGCAGAGAGGTGAAAATGGTTGTTGGAAGGTGTTTTTTTTTTCAAAAAGAATGTGAAACATGTTGGTTATATAACTTTTAGTTTTGAAATATATTTTATATTTTTAAATATAATATTTATAAATAAAACGTGTGTGTGTGTGTGTATATATATGTGTGTAAAACATTTAAACTGTAACTTTTATATTTTAAACTTAAAGCATTATCATATCTAATATTGCATTATTTAGCACGCTATATTGCATTATTTAGCACGCTGTATTATATTACGCTATATATATTATTTAGCAATCATATATAGCATTTTTCTTATACCATGGTGTTATTGATTCTGAGGTGTTATTTTACTTTGGTCAGTAATTTACAGCTCAGATGTATTTTATACTGTCCATATGTGTCTCAGGTACCTCTCATGACTGGCGTCTGCGCTGTGACGCTGTCAATCTGTACTACACTCTGTTTGGGCTGACCCGACCCTCGTGTCTGCCCCTGCCTGAGCTGGGGCTTGTGCTGAACCTGAAGGAGAAGAAGGCTGTTCTCAACCCCACTATCAAATCTGAGCAGGGTCCTGGAGGCCCAGAGGTGACCCCATCCATGGCCTTCACCAGCACTGTAAACTGATACTTTAATTGCTCTCTTGCATTTTGGGCTCAGTGTTCAGATGTTGAGCAACTATGAGTTTGTGTTGCTCAACATTTAGGTTTATGTTACAGTTATTTTGAATGCTAAACATTATATCAATGTAAGACAGTAGGATGTTTTTAAACTTGAAGCTCATGTATCTAAATAAGTGTTTATATATTCTAGGGCTGCAAGATACATTGAATACATCTTAATATGTTTGTCACAATGGTTTTCCAAGGAGTGATTTTAGTAATTAAATATTATACAATATTATAATTATATTAGTTATGTATATATGACTAATAAAATAAGTCGCCTTAGGTGGCCGCAGCAACGTTAGATTTGTTTTTACTGTATGTTCTTTTCCCACAAAAATATGAAACGTATGTTGGTTATATGATTTTCACTTTTTTTTTATTTCTTAATATAGTTTAAATATAATTTATAATTTAAATTTAGTATAATTTTACGAACTTAAATCATTATGGTATTGCATTTAACATTATTTAGGAAGTTACCACATCACATTTTCATATCACATTTGTGGCTAAAATGTCTAATCTACATAGTTACATAAAGAGTCTGTACATGCAGCAGTTCATGCTGAATTAATTGCGCAAGTTTAATATGTGAGTTTAGGCATTAAACAGATGTTTAAGGAGTAAAATTACAGTGTATTACAGCCATCCAAACACCAAAATACAGTCTGCTTATTAAATGCAGCTGACAGTTGTTCCTCATGTTATCATCCTCAGCTGGAGGAGGAGCAGCATGTTGTCATGGAGCCAGCGTTGAGTGGCGTAGCCATGGCCCCACAGGGTTTAAAGAGGAAGGCGGAGACTCCATTGGGTTCATCCCCTGAGCCTGGACAGATTATGCAAGAGGAGCCCAGTGTTAAAGCACCTGTGAAGAGCAGAGTGAGTAATCCGCTCTGAATATACTTCTGGTAAAACAGTGTTACAGTTACATAATGCATATATTCAATGCCAGATGTTCTAAAGCTTAATGGCTAATATCTAAAAAAAGTACCTGCTCTTCTGAAGTTCAGAGAAAATATACTTCCTGGGTATTTCAGAATTTAGAAGTTTTTATGTAAACATCTATTAATGTTTTCCCCCTTTTGTCAGTTCCCAACCCAGGAGGAGGAAGACATTGATATGGACACAGTTCATGACAGCCAGGCATTCATCTATCACCATCTAAACATTCTGGAGAGACCTTCAACTCCAGGTGAAAAATTAGCCCACACCCAAGTTTATGCTTCATATATTTGAGACAAAGTACCCTTTGTAGAGTTTGATCACAGTTTTAGGGCTTAGGCTGTATTATTCTTACTCACCTTTTAAAACATTACTGACCCAGAAATGCATTACTGACCCAGAATTGGGAATTGCATGCTCTGGATTAAACTATATGAACATCAATGTATAATGTATTGTTGTATAACATCAATGTATAACATCCTTATCTATAACAGTAAGGACACCTAGATTTAATGAATTTTAACAACTTAAAGTAAATCCATTCCTCACATAAGTGACAATACATTTTGCTTGACAATGCTTTTGAGCAGACAAACACATAGTCCTGCTCCAAACTCTTGCAGTTAGTTAAGCCAATCTGATGTCTGGCCACTCAAACAAATAAAAAAAATTATAGATAAAAATGCTTTGATTTCATACCTCATTCTAACCTTTCAATCATGTACACTTTGAGGAATTTGAAAATTGCACTGGTTCATGAACATGTCCAATTTGTTGCTTTTGAACATTCTGTAAAGCTAGCCATGGGGTGAAGGTTAGTAAAGGGGCCAGTTTTAAGTATTTTGAAGGGTTAGGCTGCATCAGTGAGCCTCTGAGTTCTCTCCATTCTTGAAAGCCACTGACGTTGTCTCACCTTCCTAGGTAAAGAACCGTCGTCAGTGGAGCAGGCCATGTTGTCCATGCCGGGAACACCCATGCCCATACTGAGCAAAGAGAGCATGTCCTCCAAACATGGAGATCACCACCACCATCATCACCACCACCATGAGCACAAGAAGAAGAAGAAGAAACACAAACACAAGCATAAACACAAACACAAGCATGAGAGTAAAGACAGAGATTCCCATGCCTTTAGTAACAGCCCTGCCAGCGGCCGCTCCATTCGTTCACCATCTCTGTCTGACTAAAAGAATTTTTAAAGCACATTTTGGATAGTTTTACTTTGTTTATTCTGTTTTACCAAAAATACTGCTTCAAAGACTGGATTGTGTTAGCATCGAAACACAGTAGTTATTGTGTCTCAGCTACCCAAGATACAATGGGGTCAGCACTGCTAAATTGAATAGTTCTATAAATTGGAATTCTGTCATTTGCTCCTGCTTATATTGTCTGCACCCTGTATGCTGTATGTAGTTTTGCCATATAGTAGCCGTTTATAGTGACCAGGGTTTGTCAAGCTCCAAAAATGTAAATTTGTTAGCTGTTTTACAAAGTCTTTCGAAGCCATATGATAGTTTTTATAGTCTTATAAGAATTCTTGAAATCTGAGGATCGCTTTCATTGTGTGTATATGTGAACGTGACAACTCTCGGTCACTGCGAACTGTCGTGTAACAAAATCTGCATTATTTTAAAGATTTACTTTTGTGTTCCATGAAAAAGCATACAGGTTTGGGACAATATGGAAGTGAGTAAACAATAACCACATTTTCATTAGTATTCCATTAAATTTGTGAGCCATCAGTTCATCTGTTCTGTAGAGCAGCTTGGGAAGCCCCTTATTCACTCCCTCTCTGTAATGACCCAACATGCCGTCTGTGAGTAGGTTTATTCTGCGGTATCGTCAGACCGGGCGTAAAGGTGCCTGGCTTGTGGCCACAGAACAGCACAAATAAAGATTTACACTCTCTCACCACCCAGTACCACTGGGGTTTAGTTCCACCACTGTCTCTTAAGGTAAATGTCAACATTTGGCATGTACTTTTATAAGGGAACATTTTTCTCCAGTAGCTCTAAGGTCTACTAACCGCGTGTAATCTTTCCAGTGGTGCTTCATTAGCCAGAAAACTGTGAAGGGTCAATTGAGTCTAGTAAATTAATTTGGTTACTGAACTGTTGCTTTGAAATAGTACTGTAATTTGAGCCATTAATCATTGTTATCGGTTTCACTTTTATGGTTATCCCCACAGCCTTCTTTTAATGTTCCATTGGAATGATTTTATAATTCGGTAATGCAATTATGTTTTCTTGTTTGATAACATGCTTTTTTACCTAAATCCATAAAAAATTTTGTTGCAAATGAACTGTCTGATTGTACTTTTGTTGCTGATGATGCAGGTTTTTTTTAATGGTAAAAGATCATTATCATCTGTATGAGCTTTACTGTACAAGCTGATAAAGGGAACAGAGAACATTGATAGTAAATCAACAGTTACTCAATCAAGCAAGGATCTAAAAAAGATGAATAATTTGCCTAGTGAATAACAGAATTATCAAAATGATACTAATGTTTGATGTCAGCTAATTGATTGCTGTTAAAAATTAAGGTTTTCAAGCAAACAGTCTTAATGATATATATAATACAGTCATTTCCACACAGTCAAAACCAGACATTAATTTTGCATAAATTAGTATCAGCATTCCAGTTGTTTCATTGTGGACATACACCTTGACCATATTTGTCAGGTTTGTTTGATTTGTTTAATATTTGGAGAATATTGAAATCCTGTTTATAAACAGTTTTCCTTAAATTGGCAAAACACACAAAAACCTGATAATTGTAAAGCATGTTCTTTTGCACTATGAGAAAAAGCATATGTTCTGTCAGTGACGTTAGTTCATGTTTCCTGGTGTGTATTGGCTGAAGGTAAAGTCAACACTTGAATGGGCATGCGGTTGTAGAGTGCTGGGGTTCGAGTGCTCAGTGTCGCAGTGAGTCGGGGACAGCTTACTACACCAACCATGCTGACGCTAAAATGGGTACGGTAAGATGATTTTAAACTTAATGCAATTATCAGTAACGTTTTTATTTCGCTTTTATACTGGGGTCTGAGAATTTAGTGAGTATTTAATTGCATTTTGTGGTTTTGATTAAGTAACCTACATTGACTCTGAAACCTTACCATAAGCCATAGTCTAAAGTATCTTTCAATGTGCAAATAAACAATCATCTCTGCAATTGGAAATGTATATTTTTGTAGCAACGGCATATAGTGTTATTTCGTGGACATTCCACATAAATTTATATGACTCTTCATTTCTCTTCAATTCGTTTTCTTTCGTACTATGTAATATGTATGTTAAAGCCTGGAAATGCAGAAACGAACTGACGCGCGATTTATTTAATATTTCGACACTTTTGCAATGGTTCGCGGGTTTAAAGAGAATCGCTATAGGACTCCTTTCCAGCTGTTTTAAGTAAAGTTTGCCTGCTTTATGTCTTCCTCTGTTGACAGGTATTCTCTGTTATGTGTCTTCTGTCGTGGTCCGGTGTCTCTGATTCATATGTGGTCAAGCGGTCAGGCAAAGTAGGGTCATCCGATGAGTCTGTCACTGGATGTAAGTTTTTACACTTTATAACTCTTCAACATTTGCTCATCTTCTACTCGTTAAATCCTACTCTAGTGTGAATTACTGGTAGCAATACTTAGAGACTAGCTTAGATAATATCAACATAGATTTTGACAGGGTTTGTAAGAACTCCCTCATCTTTAATTTTCTGCTTTATTCAGCTTGAAGTTTTTGATTTTTGTAAACTTTATACTTGATAAGTAACACAAGATTAAAATCTTCCACTTCCAACTTGACCTAAAATGTTTAGTATTTCAAATGTAAC
>JAZGTJ010006392.1:8005-25042 GCA_036877575.1 Botia almorhae | reverse complement strand
CCAAAAAAAACACCCAATTACTCTGCTATATATGTAAACACACACACACACACACACCTATATTATACATACACATGCAGAAAAGAGCAGCATTCAGGCTGCATAACTCTGGGGAACCGGCCAAACATCTGTTACTGAGATTACTCAAAACAATGATAGATCGCTGTTTCCAGGTACATTAGATCTCAACTGTAGAAATTAATAAAATATTTAACACTGATTACTCGACATTTCATCACGCAAACACACAAGTTTGGTAACGTTTCTTGGTTGCAAAATTGCGCTACACAGGTAAAAAAAAGAAAAAAAAAAGATAGAATAAACCTCCTTTCTTTGGAGGAGAGAGAGGAGTCTTAACCTGGAGGTAAATATCGGTCCTGTTGTACAATGAACATGTCGGATCGGAGAGACTGTGAAATTGGAAATATCAAAAGGTCTTGTCAAGTAACAAAGACGTGGAATTGAACAAGGTGGAAAAGTCTGCAGCACACAATGCACACACAAACCGCTGGTCACACAATCTTTAAAGCAACGGAAATTAAAACAATCTAACTTCAGGGGGACAGACCAGGATATTAATGAGTTAGAGAGGAGATAGAAAAGTCAGAGATGAGTTTAAATTAAAGTGAAAAGTCTGCGTGCTACATTTTACAGTATTTAAAAAAAAACAGTTCACTCCAATGATTAACATGTCATTTATTTTTTTAAAGAAAAATGTTCAAGACTGCGTTTTTGCAAGACATGAACTGACGCTTTCATGTTTGTTTTGAAGCTTGGAAGCGCCATAAAAAATCCATGTGACTATGTCTCTTGTAGACATACAAAAGCTTTGTGCGAGTAACAGGCATAAACGTACAATCTCCCTGTAGTCATTCATTTTCAGTCATTTTTTTCTATAAAACTCATCTTTTATCATTAAAATGACTTATTTAAATGTTATTTCCCTGTGTAAACAATTTCTCTATGTCATAAAGTGGCTTGAATCATGAATTTTTAACATGTGGTTTCATGAATATGCAAATTATTTCCAGCTCAGACAACCTCATCCACTCGTGAATGTGACTGGTCACATGTTTGTGCTGAAGACAACAGGAGCATCAATTCTGAGGTAAATTGCGGTTTGAAAAGAAAACACTCCTTAAATTTGCACCTAAAGTACATTGAACAACTTGACTTTCATCATTTTGATTTAAAATATGCTAAACACACAGCTCCACAGAGGCAGAAGAACGACCCGAGAATCTTACTGTCGGCCATGGGCGCCACCTAGCTTAAGACAGCCTGCTGTCTGTGGCTTTGCTGTGGCTCAATGTGGCACCTGCAACGCCAAGCTTATGGGTTCAACCACTCTATTGCCTATAAATATGTTCTATGATCCAGAAAAACAATGATATCTTTAAAGCTGCAATCCATAATTTTTTTAGTTTAAAATTGAACTTTTTGAGCAAGTACAAAGCAGACCCCAATTCATAAAGGCAAGTTTATAATAATGATTTATCATCTGAGTGGTCAGGTCGCAGGAAATGTCTGTCTTAAACAGAAAGAGGATCTATCTAACGCAAATATCGCAAATCGAGATGGTGTAGCATGTGTAGTTTGTCCTTACAGCGGATGTTTAGAATTTAAACACGTCTTTTACGTTAAAAAAATAACTTTTTTATATTTCTGCTTTTCACAGGCGCTTTTATCCAAAGCAGCTTGTGCTGCATTCAAGTTATACATTTTTATCAGTATGTTGTGTTCCCTGGGAATCGAACCCACAACCTTTGCACTGCCAATCGCAAAGCTCTACCAACTGAGCTACAGGAACACCACAAGTACGCTTCAATTTTATGTTTCGAACAGAGAGGCAACAGTTACAGATTGCAGCTTTAACGACATCTGAAAGACAGGAATAAAGACACGAAAAAGCCCTCAGACCTCATCTTTAGGCGGAGTTTAGGAGTTTAAGATGTAATAACCGTGTGATGTGGGTCTCAGTCACGTGGATGGTGATCTGTGTTGATGGTTTATCGAACATGTGCCCACATTCCCCGCTGATGTAGTGCTGGGAAAACAACACAACCGGACCAGTGCTTTCCACCGGTCTAGACAATCATGGGAGAGCTTTGATTGTTGTCCTGCTCTTTCAGTGGAAAGGTCACGTTATTTACAGATGCAAATTCAGTACGAAAAACTGCTTTTTTTTTATTTCACCGTAGCGAATACGAGCCATTCCAATAAACCGGCTGCTATAGGACTGTATTTTTTGTACTATACACACTTGGTCAATAAAAAAACAACATTAACTCTCCTTTGTGTCAGTTCCAAAACTGATAGCCTACAGACAATCAATAAAAAACTATTTCTATTTCAGTGAACAACAAAAGCAACACTTTGGATGCAGCCTGTAGTGATGTTACCAACGACAAAATGTATGTATGAATGCAAGTATTTTTACACTGGAAAATAATTCATAATACTTGTCTACAGTACACAGTAAATAATTGTTTTAAGTACGCTCTCCCAAAGAGTGTTCAGCTCAAACTGAGCTATTGGACTTCCTCATCATTTGCTGGGTCTAAATGTGTATCTGCAGGTGCATCTTTTTAACATAATTGGCACATTATACCAGAAGCCAATTAGCTTCAGGCGTTTTAAGCTATTTGCATATTTTCACCACTATTATCCTGTATCTTTTCCAGTTAGATGTTGGGGACAAATTTCAAAAGCATGTCTCGGTTTGGCTTTAGTGCTAGTATGACCGAATCTAAAGCAAATCACAAAATCTTAAAATTAATTCAGAGTTAAATGTTTCAGGTCGTGCTGAAACACTACCTTACTGCTGTACGTTTAATTCTGGAGAAAACAAAACATAACTTAACTTTTAGCAGCCCGATTAAATAATGCATTAAAAAAATAATACTTGGTTTAATTTTTGGTTTGTCACTCTGGTAACGTTAAATATAAAATTAGCCCAGGCTTGCTCTCTGCAAATACAACTCTTTGCATATTGTGCATACTTCAGTAGACCGACTGAAACACACGCAAAATGTTCTTATCACACTGTACTGTACTGTACTGGCCAGCCATGCAGCCAGCGCAGGTCTGCAGATCATCCACAAACAGCAAAACGTCTGGACTTCAATCAACCAAAGAAAATCTAAGTCAAGCACCTCTTAAACTCACTGCACTGATGACCTGTAGCCCCCTGCATCACTCAAGGCTTTGACACCCTCAAAACAGTCACTGGAGCTTCCAAAACCTTCCTTATTGTTCTTCTTTAGTGGAATGAGTTTGCCAGCCTTTACCTGATATGCTGAGACCAGCAGAACAAACATTTGAAGACGCACCTGTTCTTTCAGCACTTCACCAATCCACAAACATCTCAACTTGCAATCTGAACTTTTGTCTCCTTACCGCCATCTCTGTTTGAAACATAAAATTGCAGGTTACTTTCTGAAAGGGGATGACAAGTTTAAATTCTAAACAATTGTTTATGAACAATCTACAGTACCAGCTCATATTTATTATAATATAATTATTATATAGTCATTATTATAAGCATACTGCTGTAATTCAGGGTGAGGTAAGCAGATCGTGTTGAACACTGATCTGTCACGTACTTGCTCAATAACCGGTTTTGGTTAAAAAACACATTTCAGCCGCAAGGACCTACTAACCTACAGCTCATAAACAATTCTTGTGTATATACCAGTGTGCATACTAAACTTGCTTATACCACATACATCATTTCCTTTGCATACTTAATCAAATATCGTGAAACATAATAACATATAATATAAAACACATAATAATGTAATTACAGCTTCCACAGGTGAGATGCACCTTGATTAATACACAAACTGCTTATTAAATAACACTTAACAAAGCTCTTTTTATATTTTTATGATTCATTTCAGACATAATTCATCCTCTTCTACTTACGTAGTTGACGAAGCCTTTATTTAAAGGATAAACAAAAATACTGAAGGTGAAAAACACACTCACCTAAACTCCAGAAGGTCTCACTGACTTCCGTCAGTCACGCGAGATTGATCGCGGGCAGAGTCTAATTAATACTCACTTCCGGTTACGTGATAAATTGCTGATGACGCGCAGCTGATGATCTGCCGCGCGGCAAACACACTTTAAATCAAATATTGTTCACTATTATACTGTACATCTAAACATCCAGCATGTCCAATGACGGAACTAAAAAGAAAGGAAAAGTTCCCGGGGACAAAAAGTCGTCTAAGAGAAAAGCGAAGCGGAGGGAAACGTACGCGGTGTATATCTACAAAGTTTTGAAACAGGTGCGTGCGTTTCTACTAGCGATGAAAAGCGCTTTTAATTACAAAATTAATTACAAAGCGAATTACAAACCGCATGTTTCTATGTATGCAATGACGTATGAAACGCACAATAGATTGATTTTCGTAATAATGCGCCACGTTGCGTGGCAACCGTAACCAACCCACCGATGGGGATGCAACTATATCGTGTGTATTACATAATTACATTGTAACCGTGTGAGTGATTCATCAACACTTTCCGTCTCCGTGATCGTTTGAAGGCAAAACACGATCTTAACACTAGTTTAAACGGTATGTTTAACTTTTAAAGAGTGTTGTAATGGTAAATTGGTCAAATTCCATGTCTTGTAGTTAATTCTCACCCTAATTTTTAGCCCCTTGACGACAAGTTTCAAAATAAAAGTCGTGTTATTTTACCCTTTAAGATTTGAGTCCTGTTTATTACAGTTTGTGTGTTTTTTTTTCTATAATTTGTTCCCAAAATCCATAATTGTTTGATCATAATTATAACGGAGACCACAATCAAATCATTTCAGACGGTCTTGGTTTCTTCACCTCCTTTAAATGTTGAAAAGTGCCTCTAACTGTACAATCATTTTGTTGTAGACGTGATTTACCCATGAAGTTAATTAATAGCATCGGAGTCTTTAAAAAATGGATTTCGTGATGTTTCTCCGCAGGTTCATCCAGACACGGGCATCTCCAGCAGGGCTATGAGCATCATGAATTCATTTGTTAATGACGTGTTTGAGCGGATCGCTACGGAGGCCTCCAGACTGGCGCAGTATAACAAGCGCTCCACCATCACGAGTCGAGAGGTGCAGACCGCCGTCAGGCTCCTGCTGCCCGGAGAACTCGCCAAACACGCCGTGTCCGAGGGGACCAAAGCAGTCACCAAATACACCAGCTCAAAGTGACCGCCTCGCTAAACTAAGTGTGTCGAATTGTCAGTGTTTACAGTCACGGTTTAATATTACAAATAAATGCACAGAAACCTGAGTGCAGCTGTGCTTTAATCTTATGATTATGCAAATAATAGTTCAGTTTCATTGGTTAAGAACATGACGTACAGCAGACAATGTTATTTAAAAGCCCAATTTAAGTTTAAATGGCTTTAAAAGTATCAAATAGCTCTTATGACATAACATTGTAGTGGTATTGGAGTACAAGAATGACAAATAAACAGATTTCATATGATCCCAGCTAACAGTGAACATTCTCAGATTGTTGGCTAACATTAACTTTTGTTAAAGTTATCAAATGTTTTTGCAGTATCTTTAGTAGAACTTACTGTTATATCAAAAACATTAAGGAGTTGGCGAATAACATTCTTATAACCAAACAATTTTAACTTTAAAAATGACATTTTGAAAACCTTCAAAACATCAAGTTTTGTGTTTACTTAATGGAAATGTTTTTATGATGCTGAAGTTCCATATTTCTGTACAATGTTTAAATGGAATAAGACACTTTAAAGAATACAGTGCTGCTGACGTTGTACATGTCTAATACCATGATCATTTTTTATGCTTTGTACACTGACTTTTTGTAAACTGTTTTGGTAATGGCTTGTCAGTGTACTAATTCTACCTAAACCACAGGTAGACTAGCCGAAACCATTTTGAGCTTAATTTAGAAGTTGTTTTTTAAATGTCGTTTGTAGTGCGTATAATCTTACAGTTTAGCGCATTACCACCAGATTTTATCTGTTAATGAGACTCTGAATTTATTGTTAATCATGCCGTGTTGTGTTTTCGTCACTAGATGGCAGCATTTTAACACTATTGGCAGTACAGCAGAACTATCAAGACGGTCTGATGTTATTGCATTATTGACTTTAGGAAGCAAAGATTTTAATTGCGATGAAACAGAAATGCTTATTATAAAATTGATTTTGTGTGGAGAAATACAAATTAAATTTAGTAAAATTCCTACAAATTGGATCACAACTGTCTCTGTTTTAAACAGAGGCAACCAATTTACAAATAACTGAATAGAGGAACATCAGATTGTACTCCTGAGACTGACAGTGTAAATGTTTTATAGATACGTGACGATTTCTTTGTATATAAAATGGCTGCGTTAGGTTGTGTGTGACTGTTTTAATAAGTTCGTGTAGTTTGGTTTATGTAGTAGTTTTATTTACATTAAAAAAAGACTCAGGAATTTCTTAAAGTAAATCTTGTTTATCGTTTTCAAAAGACCATTGCTCTGTATATCATTTTCATAAAGCAAAAAAAGATTAATGATTTAAATACACAGAATTGTAAGAGCGAATCTGCACTGTTATCTAGTTAGAGGATGTATTTACTCCTGCGAGTTTACACGCATCCCGTGAGGTGTCAAAGCAATTGTAATTAATAACTTTGATAACCGAGTTAAAATTGATATTTTGTCAGCATTCGCTTCGCTGGAGTAATTGGATTTTCCAAAATGACAACCTGATGCCACAGAAACGGCATTAATGGACGTGAAATGCTTTCTGCGATGAAAGCTTCGGTTTGAAGGTCTTGCGAGAAATCAGTGTTGTGCTGTTTTTATTCGAAGTATCACAACGAGAGCGGCTTTCAATGCGATTCCAAAATGCTGGTATTAAAATAATAATTTGTCCATTTTACAGTCTAGTAGCTGACCAATGAAGTATTTCACGGGGGAATCTTGGGCGAAAACAAATCATGCTTCCCCCGTCATTAATCAAGGGAGCGTGAGTGAACTGGGCCCCGACGTGGCGTCCCGTATTCCCGACCGTCCCTCTCCGGTTCCGCGGCCCTACGGTAAGCCGGTCTGATGATCTTATATATGCTAATGACGGCACGTCTACGGACATATTACGGAGGGAATGATGGGGTCGTTAATGACGGCGTCTTAAGCGTTATCGTCATCACCACCATGTTCCTCTTGATCTTACGGTCCCTCATAGATCCCCGTGCGCTCGTTTCATTTTTGCGCACACAATCTCTCCCCCACCCTTGTCTTTTGGGTGGCATAAGCACATTACGAATGAGGACATTAGTAACTAATGCAGGCGCTGGTCCCCGCATTGTTTGGTGCGCGAGTACATCATTAGAAAATGTTCTACTTGGCAGGGAAGCGTGTATTAACTCCGCTCGCAATAAAATGAGGTTGTGATCAATTGTTAAAGTTATCGAGAGCTATTAGGTTGACGTATGAACCTCGCGATTGCGGTAATGACGAGGGCGCGTGATCGTGCGCAATCAACAGCGGCGTGCGCCGCGCATCGGAGGTGCAGGCTGAGGAGATTTTCCAAGAGAGAAAGCAATTCTGCGCATAGCCCTAAACTTATTACAAATTTCACCTCATTACTAATTGTAATAACCAACCCACCCCCCCACCCCAAATGTTAGGACCAACCAGTTATAAAACTGATTTTTTTGAGCAACAAAACAAAGAAGGCATCATAAACGCCACTCTTCCGAAGCACCGTGTCTCGTAATGCCAGATAACTTTTGATGTTGGTGTCAACACTTTGGCAACATTTTGGGAAACTCGGTATTGCCTATACTGCGTAAATGGATGTTTGTAATATTTGGAGGCGTATTGATGGGTCTCAGCCTTGGAAATGAATTCAATTAATCTCTAAAAGTTAATGTTGTGGAAATGAACAGAGTCAGATTGTGTGGCTGTGTTGTGGAAGTGACTTTGTTCTCTTCCTCGCGTTAGTGGTTAGTTGCCATTGTTTTATTAGCTCAGAATCTACATGCGTCTGGTGAAGGTCTTGTAGACGTAACAGTTCAGGATGTAGTGATATAGTTCACACAGCTGTTGTGATTAGTACATCTTCACAGTTGTGTTGAGAGTTCCTCAACACTGTATGATAGCGGTTCCTGAGTTTTATTTGAACCGTGAGGAACCACCAGGTCAGGTTTTAGTCTCTCAATCTGCTGAAAAGGGCTGTTATTGAAAAGAGGATTCCCAGCTAACGGGAATGTTCTCAAAGCATTGGCTAACGTTCTCTGAAAGTTCCCTCAACGTTACCCGAGGCGTTCTTGCTGTAACATTGGTAGAACGTTTTTTAATGTTATGTTACATATGAAAAGTGTTGTTCTTAAGTTGTTAGTGGAATGTTTCAGGTTCCCAGAACTTTCAAAACATTTTAAAAATGTTTGTTACTTAATGGAAATATTCTTACAACCTAAAATTGTTAGCTGGGTTAGCAAAGGGCCACATCTTTCTGCTCCCAAAACAGTTTTCAACACCTTTCAGCCACTATTTAAACAGCTGATAAGTATATTGGTTATTCCTCGTTGTTGTTTTACGAATTAGTCTCAACCAATTAGCTTGCATTTATAATTCCTGGTCTGCTCTTTGTTTCCTTAATTAGTACATTCATTAGTATCGTCTTACGCGTTGTACGTCGAGTAGACGAGACGTCGTATGTGTCAGCCATGAATTGTTATGATTTTAATAGGAGTCACAGCAGTCGAGGCAGTATTAAGTGGAAGATAATCAGCAGGATCTAATTGTCTAATTAAGCGGATGAAGGTTATGATCATTACCCTGTTTTGGATGTCCAGTCCCGAGCAGCTAGTTGTCCGAGCGGACTGTACGAGCCCTACAGATGGCCTCGCTGTTAAGCGCTCTGCGGGACGAATCGATACACGACATCCACCCGCGGGGAGCAAGACGAACGAGTGCGTGTGTGCGCGTGCGCGCGTTGTGCGGTGTCCGCGGGGAGCTAGACGAACGAGCGGCGCGGCTGCTGATTCAACGCACTTGCCCGCGCTTCCCTGCTCGAGAAAGTTTCCTGCCTCCACAAAAATTGAATGTCCACCATTTGAGAAATGAATTCGCGGAAGTCACTGTCTTTTTCATCCATTAGTAAGTGTTTAGTTCAACGTTTTAAATAATTGCGTTACATGGAATGATATTTAAAATACATTTGGGAGGCAATGGGCCGGGAAAGTGCCTACATGTTTTGCTGATGATACCCGGGCCATTTGGAAGACATCAAAGTAGTGCGAGGAGGTATCCCAAATGCATATTATAAACTCATTATGGGTATCATTTAAAAGGATGTACTCCAGCAGCAAAACAATCTTCCTCTGCCTCGCCTGTAATGTGTGTTCGCAAAGTCGCAACTTTTTGACGCCTTCAGTCAATGTCACAGCTATTACTGCGCGGCAAAATGGAATAAACGTCATTTATATTCCTATCGGCGACGTCATTAGCATACTGTATGGATAAGTCAGTTTCTTCAGACGGAACCCGAATCCACACATTTTTTGACAAACACATTCTTGAGAGGCTTCATCGTTTTGTCAGTAAATAAGGAATCGTAATTCATCATAATTATTTAAAATCGTAATTATTGTATCAAAATATTATTTTTGGGAAGGTTTGGGATTTTAAATCTAGATGTAAGGCAGATCTGTTTGCTAAGTGTAGTTCCTGAGGCTTAACCGGTAGAGCGTTGTGTTAGCGGCGCAAAGGTTGTGGGTTCGAGTCCCAGGGACCGCTTGTACTGATCGAATGTATAGCCAGAGTGCAACGCAAGAAGTTTTGGATTAAAGCATCTGCCCAACGCATAAACATCGTTTTGAAGCAAACTATGATTCACTACCGCTATTTGTAGCAGATATAAACTGTGCAGAGTTATGTTCCACCCGTGTGACACAGTAAAAATAGACTTCTGAGCACATGTGGCCAAGTTCCCGGTCAGATTGAATATCAAAACAAGTCCACAGAGCAGAAGCTATTTAAAAGATCCCAGGTCTACGATTTACTGACTGGAAGACTTTTAAAGAAGCTGGGAAAAACCCAAGAGTTAGTCTTTTCGGTAGTTCTTCAACTTCCAGCATCCAACATGTCTAGAAGGAATCTGATGTGTTCCTCAAGCTCTCTGTGTGTTTCAGAGCAAGAACGTCACAAGATGAGACAGGCTGTACCGGTGCTCAACAGTTACCTGTTGAGGAAAGAAGCCAGAGAGAGAGGAACATCTACAAGACAAACTCTAGCAGAAGCTCCAATGGTGTGTCGAGATCTTGTCGTTCAGAACGCCCTGTACACTGGAAATCTGGAGGCGGTAAAGGAGATCTTCTCAAAAGGTTTTCCCAATGATCTGATCATCCAACCCCAGGGAGGAGCCATGCGTTGGGTCGCGAACGGAAAAGTGAGAGGTAAGAACCAGAGCTGTGAGTTGTGTACGATGTGAGTGTGTCACAAACAAGTTCAAAGCTCTCGAGTTTGCGGTTGTCCTCCAGAGTTTAAGTATTTTTGGATCAAAAATACTCTAGAGAGACATTGTTGGATCAAGTCCTCCTAATGCCTTACGGTTACCAAACTCATTAGTTCTCAGATCTGGGTAACCAGACAGCCTTGGGTTTCTGGACTGTTCTAAATGTCACGTCAATCTTTCCAAAAATAGCACCTCCTTATAAACAGATACAGACTAACCAAACATACTGAGGGCAAACATTGCGTTGTGTCTGAAGACCATCTGAGACCACAAGAAATATCTCCAAGCAGAAGCTGGATACGCACACGTTAGCAGCTTTACCTCTCACATGGGGCCGAAGATTAAGTTTCGAAAACAAAAGAAATATCGAAGCGACGTCATCGCGACAGCGCAGGCTTCGGGATTTGTCCTTCAGTTCTGGAACGCCCTTCTGGTTGGAGATGAACTCACTGTTATTGGTATTATTGATGATCCAGAATATGCATATCTTCTAGATGCTATATATGATACCAGCAACATAGAAGAGTGGAAGAACTTCAGGTTCAACTACAGAGGGCTAAGTATGTTACCAGGACACGGCTGACGCGTTTGTTGTGAAAAATAGCTTCTTTAAATACTTAGATTTGTACTAAACCGAATTATAACTGCAAATACAGATCGTCAGTCTGAGTAAATAAGTCTATTCTGAGCTCATTTTGATAACTGTGCTTGTGTTTGTATATGCACATACCCGCGGGTACAGAGAGCTGCATGACGAATCTTTCTCTATTAAAACTGCAATCCGTAACTTAAAATAAAAATCAGTTATTGAGCAAGTACATGACGGATCAGTGTTCAAAACAGTTCTCCTCATCTTACCCTGATTCAGAGCAGTAAGTTTATAATAATGATTTATAATTTGGTTTTCCAGGAAATGTCAGTTTGGCTTTAACGCAAGTCAAGTTTGTAAAGTAACCTGCGATTTTATGTTTCAAACAGAGATGGCGATAGAAAGGCAAAAGTTACGGATGGCAGCTTTAACAGAATACAACAGGCAAATGTTTTCCTAGATTTCTCGCTTTTGAGACAAATCTTAGAACGACAACTTCAAACAAAACTGTAATATTTACAAAATATACAAAATACGAAATACAAAAATGTTGTATTTCCAAAATTGTTGTTTCTTTGAACAGGACTCTGGTCATTAACGTACGAGCAGGAGCTGACCACACCGCTGCATATAACCGCGGGCCGAGGTTTCACCGAGTGCCTCAGACATCTCCTGCTGCGAGGGGCTCGAGTGGATTTGGCACCTGGGGGCACCACCGCCCTGCACGAGGCCTGTGAAGAGTGCCAGCCCGAGTGTGCCAAGCTGTTGCTGCAGTACGGCGCCAATACCAACGCGGTGAACGAAGACGGGCAGACGCCTCTGCACGTGTGCACGGAGCGTGACTCGCTCGAGTGAGTGCTGCTTCCATACCGTGATTACAGGAAGTCGTGTGGCGGATTTTGCCGTTTCAAATGGCTGACAGGTTGACACTTGAAATAAAGAGTGCTTGAGTTTTGAAAACCCCAGATGAGTGACACTACACGATGGCATGGCTGAATCACAAAACCTTCTATAACTGAGTCTGACGAACAGGGCTGAACGATTATCACAAATGTCATAAACAATGTTTAGGCCAACATGGAGATCACGATTATTTAACTGTTACACGCTGACTTTGGAAACAACAATGTATTTATTTAGTTAAAAAAATACTTTTTAACAGTGAAGTCAACTGACAAAACAAATATAAAAAAAACAATGTAAAAATATGCGGCATAATAACTTTACCGTAATTATTTTACGGTTTATTTTACGTTTATTTTACTTTTTTTAATCATTGAAAGACAAAATTGCAATTCTTTACGATTGATTGCACAGCCCTACTAATGTATCTAAATTCTGTCATATCTTCGCAGTTTATTCTGATTTAGAATCGCCAACTTTGTGTCTTATTTAGTGGGGGTTAAATCTGAAAAAAGACAGATAATCAAGATTGTACAGATGTTTGGAAAACAGTAAGGATTACAATGTGTGTAGACATCACAAGCAGTTCTTTTCCTTGTGAATATAAACAAAGAAATGTTGAAATATTATTAACATGTGTCAAACTCCAGGGCCAGTGTCCTGCTGAGTTCATCTCCAACCCCAATGCTGAAGATCTGGGCTGATTATGACAATTACAGGCAGGTGTGCTGGATTAGAGTTGGACCTAAACTCTGCAGGACACTCTCAACCTAAAATTGCTAGCTTTCATAACGTTTCCCCAACATTCCCATGAAGTAACAAAAAATGTTCAAAACGTTACTAAGAATGCTCCAGGAATTATTCTGTAACATTGTTAAAATGTTCTATTAACAACTTGTTTAACAACTATGTTTTCCAGGTGTGTCAAACATCTGATCTCATTTGGCGCGGACATTAACGCTCAAAGCTTAGATGAGAACGACACGCCTCTGGTTGTAGCGGCCCGTCACGGTCTGCCAGAGCACGTGGAGTTGTACCTACGGCACGGCGCCGCGCTGAACCTGCAAAACGACGAAGGACACACGGCGCTCAACGCGGCGTGCTCCCAGCCGCAAGACTGCG
The DNA here is from genome assembly GCA_036877575.1 of Botia almorhae. NCBI lineage: Eukaryota > Metazoa > Chordata > Actinopteri > Cypriniformes > Botiidae > Botia > Botia almorhae. Next base: position 11,937 of record JAZGTJ010006392.1, on the reverse strand, counting down.
CGTCTCTAGCGCGCTACACTCAAGTGTGCCACCTGCTGGTGGCTGCTGGAGCAGACATACACATCAGTGACGCAGACAAGCAGGCGCCGCTGCACATGGCGTGCAAGAACGCCAACCCTGACGTAGTCGATATGCTGCTCAAACACGGAGCGTCGGTCAACACCATGGATTACAGCGGTGATGCACCCATGCACAACATCCTAAAGGCAGTCGCCTACAAGACAGACCACGAGCCCGAGAGAATCGTACAAGCGCTTCTCAACTACGGATCCATCAGGGTGTGGCCTGGAGCTCTGCCAAAGGTCAGGGGTGAAAACAGAAGTGCGCGAGAGATTCAGACCAATAGTAAAAGTTTGGCAGTGACTGCCTCCAAACTGCCGTCTACATCCAGTTTTAAAGCTGCAATTCATCGCTTTCACCTCACTACTGCCATCTCTGTTTGAGTGATATAATTGCAGGTTACTTTAAGTATTTCACGTGTGTTAAAGTCAAATGAAACCAAGCCTGGGAAATCGGACCCTGTTCTATTCTAGGAGATTGTGGTGAACACTGATCTGTCATGTAGTTGCTCAATAACTGTTTTTTGTTCTTTTTTTAACCAAAAAGAAGATACAGATTGCAGCTCTAAATAATGAAGCTGGTCATTCTGGAAACACAAAAACATGCATCTTAATATTGGTGTGACGCAGACCATAATTTACAGTTCTCTTAAGCGCAAAAAAAACAACTAATTCTGTTGAACAATTGTACTAAAACCATGTGGTTCAAAAGTTTGGTTCCTGTGCTGGGAAAGTGTTTCTGTTTTGCATTGCCCTGATTTATTACATTTTTTCCCCCACTGCAAATCAAATTACCAGCAGTTAATTTGAGTGAAAAATTGACATGAATTTCATGATTCCAAGTATCTGGCAGCAGCACTGAGGCTGGCATGGGCTCCACACATTTGATCCACATTATCCCAGCGTGATCCCAAATCGTTCCAAATCTTCAGTGAAAGCAACAGAATCTGACACGTCGTACAAACGTTTCAGTGGTCAGTGTCACACATCTGCTAACATCTGATTGGTGGTTTTAATACAGTACAGAATCAGGACCGTTTCGTCATCGTTTTAAATTAGAATGCCAAAAACTGGGTTTTCCAGAGGAAAAAAAAAATCCATACTTCAATGTTCTCCCCGACTTTTGAATCCCACTGTACACAATTCAAAAGCAGTGATTAAAAGTCGCTGCTAGCAGCATATGATATTCGAGTTGTCACAAACACAGAAATGATTCATTTGGATGGGTTTATTTCTGTCTTTCAAAAGCTCACGAAATACGTTCAATGAGTCCCACTTGTGCCAAATAAATTGCCTGATTCTTAACGAGGCAAATGTTAATAGGAGATTAATTAGCACTAATTGCAGAAATTCCCCACAATTCCCCAGAGGGGCGCCCAATCTGTTCATCAAGCTGAGTGGTTAATTATTCTGTGCAATGTTCTCCCAAAAATACAACTTTCAACCTTTGACCTCCACAACACAGGTGGCGCTGTTGCACCAGGTGGAACTGAAATGTTGCTTCTCTTAAGATATTATTTTTAACTTAAGGTATTTTTTAAAAAGCCTTGTTTTCAGTAACATGCTTCATTCTCTAATCTGCTATAGGTGCTAAAATATTGCTCCGTCTCTCCACGGACAATAGAGGTGCTTTTTAATGCCTACGACCGCCTCCGAATCACGGACACTTGGGTTGAGGCTGTACCACCTGAGCAGTTTCAGGTAAGACGCAGTCAGTGATGTAAAAACTCTATTGATCTGTATGTCAAAGCTGTTGTGTGTTATTGGGGATGAAGGGCATTTATATTCATCAACATTTCCTTGACTATTAAAATTAAAAAATTTTCCACAACTTAAAATAAAAAGTGCATAAACGTGCCAATAGATTTTACCATCTGTACACTGTAAAAAATGTTGTTGTTATGAACAAACCAACCTTTGGGTTATGGAAAATTACAGGTTAATTTAACCAGACGGTTGGGTTTGTCCATATTTTACTCAATCGTGAGTTAAACCAGCTCATTTTTCAGACTGTATAAAGTTTTTCGATATTTAAGCATTGTAAGACAACATTATATCAGGAAGGTTGATTTAAGATTTTTCTTCCTCACAGAAACACCGAGAATTCTATGAGTCTCTCTTTGCACTGTCCACAACGCCTCGATCTCTCCAGCATCTGACCCGTCACAGACTCAGAGTGTTTTTGGAAGGCCGCTTACACGAGGTCGTCCCTGAACTGAGTCTACCGACGTTTCTGAAGAATTACCTGATGCTGGCGTTTAAAGACTATGTTCACTGAGAGAGACCACCAACTTTCCAAAGTGTGCAGTGAGTTTTGTAACGTGACCTCTTCTGTGGCTGTATTTATAAAAAAAAGGATGTTTAAAGGGAGATGAAAGGTTTTGCAGAAGATCATCTTTTATTGTTCGAGTCTGAAGCATTTGTGTGTAAAACATATAAATGGTAATTTTATGAGAACTGACTGATTGAAGGCAAGCATTGCGTGACAGGCTGTTTGTGAATTGTTTCAATAATCATTTAGAACTTTTCTTTGATAAAGAATAAAATTGTTCGGGTAAGGGGCTGAAATAGGAATAGGATGCAGGATGTCAGTACCAATTACCCCCAGTTACCACAAGAGGGCTCTGTGGGGTTTAAATGAAACCCTGAACTTGAACGTTCTCACATTAATACGAATTTATAGAAGAACGGACGATCTGTGAGGGGGAATTTTTAAAACTGCTTTTGATAGGTAACTCTGAGCTTTTACGAATTACAATAAACATTTTAATCTAAATAATCGCCCAACACTTTGGATCTCTACTAGTCACTTTTCTTGTTAACAAACCCAAACTTTTAACTATTGTATTGATTTTAATTCTGACACCATACTAACCACAAATTGATTAGTGACCCGACTAAAATGCGTATTTAATACGTAAGTATTTTATTAAACATTTTAGGAACGTTAATGAAATGTATTTTTTTAGGAACAAACCAGTGGAAACTTTAATTAAATTTATATTGAAATTTCCTATTTAAAAAGTGCTTTAGCTGTATCATGGTATAGTGATATGGTATAACGCTTTTACCGTGGTACGTGTGTAAATTATCATGGAGGTTCCACTGTACATTTGTGTTAGTTAAACACTTTGTCAACATTTGCCGTTTTGTAAAACTATATGTTAAAGAAAATCTTGATAGTTTCATACTATATTGTAGTTTCATGAACTTACGCAGCTCCAGTGAGCTCGTGTGACTTCATATCACCTCGCGGTCTGTATTTGTTCAGCGTATTATTATCAGGTCAGCGAGAAGAGAGACGACATCACAGTTCACTTTACAGCAGCGTTATGGAGATGAGAGTTTGTGATTTATTATGGTATTGAGTGACATGCGCTTACATGATAACTGTAAGTAAAGGCAGAAAGCAGAATGAAGAGAAAAAAACATACAAAGGTCACGTGTGTTTAATGACCCCGTCACCCCCCATAAACCACGAGTAGCAAAACTAACTATTTATTGTGGTTATAAAAATATACATAAAATAATGTAATCATTATTATTCATTAATATATTAATCATTAATTTAAATATCAGATGCAGTATACTAAAGGATTATTATTATTATTATCGAAAATATTTAGTGAAGATCCGATGTAGCATTAATAACAACAGGAATAATAATAATAATAATATCTAAAATAAAATAGCTTCATTATTTTATTCATAATTTCAACAATAAAAAAAGTTATCCATTTTAAACCTGCGATAACGGATTTATAATGAACCCTTGCTTGTGTGTTTTTTCATCACGTGTTGTTGTTGTGAAGAACAAAAGGCGCAAAGCAATTGGCGGTGATAAAAGTCTAGTATAAGATGACCAAGTGGGGG
>JAZGTJ010006391.1:0-25045 GCA_036877575.1 Botia almorhae | reverse complement strand
AGCTCTACAGAGAGTGTGTGTGGAGCTCTACAGAGAGTGTGTGTGGAGCTCTACAGACAGTGAGTGTGGAGCTCTACAGAGAGTGTGTGTGGAGCTCTACAGACAGTCCAGATGTCACGCCGTAACAACAGCGAATGCTGAATGAGATGAAAACGGTGAAAAAAGGAAAACTCGTGTCCTGACATGAACCAAGAAATGCGTCTGGCTTTCCCAAACGCCTCAGACGTGCTCCCAATACTGAAAGCACACTTTAACTGTAACGTGACAAAGACTGCACCATCCCAACAATGGAGATTATTACACTGCCACAGATCTGATCTTAATTCAAACAGATCTAAGAAGGAAAGGCAGTTTGGATGCTCTTACAGTGTGTATGTATAACAGATCTGAAGACAGATTGCGCTCTAGTGTGTGTGTGCGCGCTGGGGGGACACTGCGAGTCTGTGTCTGGGTACAAACAGTACATTCAGTTCTGCAGCGGCTGCTCGTCTTTTACTATCTTTCAGTGTCCTTTAAAACACATTTCTAATATTTACGACACTTCTAACAGGTCGTAATGTCGCGTTTCGAGGTCTTTACAGGTTCAGACAGACAAAACAATGAATCGCTCGGATATCCGCACGTCTCGCGTGGCACTTTCGCTCTCTCTCTTTTCCTCTCTGTATCACGCGCTTTTTATCAGCTAGATGCATTTAAAACATGTTTGTCATGCTCCACATGTTATATTTCTGAATGATCCTCATGTCATGCATTGAAAGAGGAACTGGAGGAATTAAATAAGGTACTGTGAACGCACTGTTTCAGGTTACTCACAGATAAAGTCTTTCTTCTCGCCCTTCCACCGTAAACTTGACGCTTCGCTCCAGATAAGCTGCTGGAAAAGGCGTTTGTGCGGAGGAAGCAGCCCTGTGGGGGCTATTACACCCCACACAGGTCTGCAGGAGTCAGGCGACAGGATACAACTGCCCCGCTTCCACTGGCTGATTGCATGTAATTCGACTACAGGCTAATTTGGACGGTGATGGACCGGGGCCAAGCCCCCCATTCCGGCTCTGCACTGCAGCCGCGCCTGACAGGCGGCCGATTACCCGACGGCGGGCGGGACTTCTGAAACTCCTCCTGTTCCGCAAAAGATGGAGGTGTTGCAGGATTTAACAAACATTACATTTTGTTGTGGAGCACACAGGAGACGTCCTCCAGGAGGCGTTTGGTGGCTCAGAAATCCGACTTTATGTTAATTTATGTTAAATGAGTTGAATAACCTTCAGTTACATCTGTAGCTCAGAGACACAGTGATGATCTGATGAACCAGGCACCGCGTGATGTCACTTCACTTTATTTGTCATGTATATCATTTTGGAAGATCTTGATGCTGTGTTACTTCAAAATGTCATTTGCTCTCTAAAGCTAAAGAACTTATCAGCAATAAAACACAGAAACACGTGGCCATAGATGAATCAGAACGTGCATGTTTATAAAACCTGTATAAACAATAAAAGACATTTTAAATAAGCAGCTGCTTAAATAGCCTAAAATAACAGAGTGATAAGACTCGAGTTATTTTTCTGCTGAAGGTATATTTCTCATGGATAAATCACATGAATCATGTTCAAATCAATATATAAAACTATTCTAAATTAAAATCTAAATTAAATAAAGACAGTTGCATAAACATAGCTGCTACATACAGACTAGTCTGACCAACTAGCAATTAGTTAGAGGTGGGTTAGTCAGTCTCAAATAGTACCATGATGCAGAAATATTTCACAGTATTCTGCACTAATGAAAATAATCCTACAATGTTCATGTTTTAATAAAGAAATTAACAAATAATGGTCCTAAGAGTATAAAAATACATTACACAAGTCATTTAAGTGACTTTTTCTGTCTCTGATGTGGATTCAGTTTATATGAGTTTTTCGAGGTTTTTACCGGTTTATTGCAGTTGCTATTTTTGGCCCGAGGGGGGGCGGAAGTGTGTGTCACTTCCTGATCCGGGGAGGAGACGTAAACGCTTGTTTATCAGTTTTAATCATCATCTGCAGATTACAGAGGTACATTCAATTGTTAATCTGTATTATTTAATTTGAAACATATTCATGCACAAGAAAACGCTTTGTCCCTCATTTCTCGTGTTTGTCATTTTGAGCCCACAACAAAGGAGCTAGCAGCTAGAATGCTAATATCATCATGCTTATCGTTGAACAGTGAATATATATTAAGATTTTTGGCCAGTTTAGTTGAAACTCATAAGTGTTCTAGTGAATGAATGAATGAATGAATGAATGAATGTAGCGGGGTTTTGAACTGTGTGTTGAGTTAGCAATAGTCGTGGAGATGAGAGATGTTGTTAGCTCTCATTCACAGATTTAACTTCTCAAACACTGCAGGGCAAAATGTATGTGCACAGGTAATGTTCATAATTATTCAGATTTATATCGTATTTAAATAGTTATTCACCTTACAAAACCTCAGAAACTACTAAAATCATTTAGTATTGATTTATTAATCATTGTAAATTGTTTTATTTGTTTATTGTCATTTAAAAGAATAATAGAACTTTCTCGGTCTTGGCAAAGAGGACAGTCATAAAATAGATTTATTTGCCAATATGAACATGATATTTGCCCCACAAAGCAGGGTTAGTTGTGAGATAATGTACCAGTCACATTGGTGGTTAACTGTATTTTAAAGTAAAAGCAGCCAGAGTGAAGCTTTCTGAATGATGCATGTAAATTCTCATTTTAATGAAACAGCCATCAGAAATCTGCCTTTCAGACATGATTTAGATGTATGTGGGTTGATTAAAAGTGAATACATTCAGAATGTACACAAGCATTTTTAACATGCTTTTCTCACCCTGATGTGTGCTCGGTCTAATTTTCCTGTGTTTCTAAGGTGTCAGACTCGTATCCAGGAGAGGTTCTTTGATGGGTTACTCAAACTCAACATGTATCACAACCACCTGAGTTCAGAGTTTTAAACAGGGTTTGAGAAGGACGCACTAGACTTTGGATATTCTGAACGCCGTGGAAACGCTATATTTCCTGGAAGGCTGCAGCTGTGTGGGTTTTTGTAAGCAGGGTTTGAGTCATGGCAGATGGACGGATCTATGTAGGAAACCTTCCCATGGACGTGCAGGAGAGAGACATTGAGGATCTCTTCTTCAAATATGGAAAAATCCGTGATATTGAGCTGAAGAACAACCGCGGCACCATCCCATTTGCCTTTGTGCGTTTTGAGGACCCACGGTGAGTGGCTCAGCCTCAGAGAACAGGGACGAGGCTTTTTCAGTGTAGAACCAGAATTAGGAGAACTGTCCTCTCTTCCTGTAGGGATGCGGAGGATGCCGTCTTTGGAAGGAATGGATATGGGTTTGGAAACAGTAAGCTTCGTGTGGAATACCCACGATCTTCTGGATCCAAGTTCAGTGGACCTGCAGGTGGAGGAGCCCGGAGGAGGTTTATGCCGGTGGTCCGGAGATCTGAGTTTCAGGTTATTGTGACGGGTAAGCTAAAGTTTTAACATGACATGAAAATGGGCCCTGTTTACTTTCTTAATAATATTTTATTGTGAACGATTCTTCAGTGCACTTTAATCTGAAGAAAACGTTTTCTACCTTTTGGCTCATAGTCATAACATCATAAAATGACATTTCATCATCTGATCAGTTTGCGATCATGTGACTATTATGTCAAATGTTTTCATTTGTTCACATATATCTACATTTTACACACGTTACAAAACTATCCTGTATACTTCAGGAGAATATAAACCTGTTGTCATGGTTACAGGTCTGCCTCCTACCGGCAGCTGGCAGGACCTGAAAGATCACATGCGGGAGGCGGGGGACGTGTGTTTCGCTGACGTGCAGCGTGATGGAGAGGGCGTGGTGGAGTTCCTCAGGCGTGAGGATATGGAGTATGCGCTGCGTCGACTGGACGGCACAGAGTTCAGATCACACCAGGTGAGGGAACAATTGTTACTGTTGTTGACAGAAATGATTTAAAAACTTTGCCACTGAAGTCCAGAACATACTTGACCTTCAAAAAACATATCATCGGTCAGGATTTGTGAAGACTTAACAGTTAAATAGATGATTAATCTGTCAGTTATCAGCACAAAATAAATGTATTTTCTTATAATTACATTTGGATGAAAATCTGATGGATGACAGAAGGACATTCAGGAAGTAAACACTGTAGATTCTGATCTGATGTTGGTGTTCTGCAGGGAGAGACGTCGTTCATCAGAGTGATGGAGGAACCCAGTACGAGCTGGGGTCGCTCACGTTCTCGCTCCAGGTCTCGTGGTCGCTACTCACCCCCTTACCAGAGCAGAGGGTCGCCCCCTCCACGGTACCGCTCCCCCCCACGACACATGGCCCGACGACCCCCCCTCCAGCATCTCAGCCCACCCACACGTCACTATCGATGAAGTACAGAGGCCACGCCCCCTTTCTGTTTCACAGTTTTGTAACACATTCCATTATGAGAACTCAAATGGCCTTCATTAATTTCTGAGTTTGAAACAAGTGAGAGATCATGTCGATAGTTACAGGACGAGTGTGTTCATGTGACCAGTTCAAACTTTGCAGCCCATCAGAAACAATAGTGTGAAAAACATTTTTTGTGTTTTTCTGATGATTAATGATTAAACTGGTGGACTTCATAGACATTAATTTGTTAATCTAATTTGTTATTCAATAAAAGACTAACAATGTTTTCAAATGTTTCTTTTTGGATTCTCCCTGTGTGGTTGTTTTCTTTGTATCACGTGATGACTGTATGCAGTTTTTATCTTTGATTAAAGCACTGAATCAAAGTGACTCACACAAGTGTCCAGTGTTCTGCAGGCAGGTACCAGTGAAGCACTGTTCTCATGCTCATCAAAGCCTGGAAAACTTTTTAAAATGTAAGAACTTTCTATAGTGAATTTTTAAAATAGTTTTTAGATCTGTAGACAACAGTGATTGGTGTTTGACATACAAAACATTTTTTTTCCAGTTGTCACAAGCAACAGTCTTGGAAATAGGGTTCGTTCAGACCCTGATTTTCAGTGATCTTGGGTCAACATTCCCCATACATGGAAATACATGACAATTAATGTGTTTGGGGCTCGTAAATCTATAAAATGCACGAGATGTCACGTTAGTGCGATGCTGCAAATTTTAAATGTTGCTTTTAAAAAGCAAACATTGATCTACATAAACAGACTATTCTGGGGTTTATTGAAAACAGCTGCATGTTTCCCTAGTAACACAAAATTAATTTCAATTCATACACACAATGCATTTTCTCTGCATGTCCAGAAAGCATGAGTGACATGTTGCCGACCGCTCTTAACATGTCAAATCTAAAATGAATCTCAGCAGTCTGTATAATCCAACAATTGCCTGTATCATGATACAGTCAGCAGGACAAACTCATCCACTATCACTGGAGATAAAACCATCAGGATGATAAATGCCATCAGGTGATGTTACCGGTCTGCTTTCTCTTTACTGGGACTCATGAACTCCAGACCTTCTATAGGAATGTCCTTCTCTTTGATGGCCTTCTGTAAGTACAGTATGCATTTCACATGACATGAACAAACTGTGGCCTAATTATTATTAATTTCTCATATTAATATTAGACCTCTGGACATCATGAATATTTAAATAACTTTTATAATCCAATATTCAGTAAGAACAGTTCACAGTTATTGAAACGACAATAAATTACTGTACTGTCACAAAAACGTCTATTGTACTACTGACACCAAAAATACTACAAATATTTGAACAGAATGGCAAAGATTGTAAATCTTATTCTGATGAAATAAGACGCAGAGACATCACAGGGACATTTATATAATATTGTGATTTTGGGAATAATGAGTTTACCTGAACACACGTCTGATATTTCTGGAAGAATTCAGTACAAGGGTCTCCACTGCGGTCTCCTTTCAGAAACTTCTCAGCAAACCAGCGATTAAAACACTGATCATAATCTCGTTTGAGATCCGTGCAGCCCTCACCCACACTGTTCATCTTCACAGATCCGATCACGGTTGATGTATAAATTCTGCTTATTCTGGGATCTCTCTTGACTTTGCTGATTTCATGTGGTCATGGGCGGCGCGTGATGATGACGTCAGCGCGTCGAGTTCTAAGTTTTTAATTGATAAAAAGATTTACTGACATGGCTGCTGATATGGAAATTTATTATTTTTTTATTTAAAGGCTGCGCGATTTATTTTCTTATATATATACTCACAAATTCAATACATGCAAAAAAGTCACTTTTAGGTGTCTGCCAACACTTGCCTGATTTTTGATCCATTGTAGGAGTCACAGATTTGTTGGGTGAGTTGAGTCACTGACTGCAGATGCGTCTTACGAGCGCAGGGCGTTTGGTGGGCGAGTCGTGTCGACAGTGGCCGCTGTGAATGCGATGTCTGTACCAGCTCATCAGCTGACGGGTCCGTCCAGAAGTGACTGGCAGTCTTTGCTTTTGTGTACTCCAGAGCACACGGGCCGACTGAAAGACGCAATATAAAAGCCTCACCAACACTGGAGAGAGAATTCAGTTTGACATTAATTTCTCCCTCAACACATAAACTATATTGCCAGAAGTATTCCCCCCATTCTGGTGCACTCCCTGTGGCAGGAGATCATTGAGAAAGGTAATCTCGCTGTCATACACTCGTTCTCTGCACACGCTATGATCCTTGCATCTGATTGGTTGTCTTGTGTTTCAGAGTGACAGTGTTGTTATGAGCCCGGCGGATGGGATGAGAGCTCTGAGTTTAAAGCTCGTGTCTCTGGGAAAACTGTATGCTGGAACACCACAATACTTTAAGTTAGGTACAATTTCCCTCAGATTTCTGTCTCTGCAGTCAACGGTTTGATACTCATGTGTCATCTGCCATGACACCACTGTGTCCCCTCATGCAGATGAATCTGCCTGTGATCTGTATTATGTCTGTAATATCATCTTTGTATGTTTTCTGATGTTGTATATTGACTAAATAAATCAAGCAAACATAGTTTCAAGTAGTTTTCAAAACTTTGTTACAAACTGTAACCCTTTCTGAAATGTAAATGTTCTTCAGATTTCCTGGTTAAGTTTCTGGAACAGGAAGTGTGCATGTCAAACTGGGATGTGGGTTTCATGACCTTCACCGTGTATGAGATTGGAGTTCAGCTTCCTCGGCTGCTTGAGGTGTACGACCAGCTCCTCAAGACCCGAGTACAAGAACACATTACTGCTCTGTAGTTACTGAAAACATTTCGAATAGTTTCCACACTTTCAATTTTTTTTAATGAAGAGCAGAAACATCTAGACGCTTTATTACACACTGAACGTGTTTGTACTCTCAAACAGCTAGAGAAATTCATTAAACTATTTCAAAATGCTGTTCACTTTGCTGTTTTTTAGCATGTGGTACTTTAATAAAGTACCACATGTGTGTGTGTGTTGTGGGACCCGTGTTGGCAGCGTGTGAGGAAACCTCTTCATCTGGTGGAGTGCATCCATGTTCTGCTCTCAGGACATGTGTTAGATCTGTATTAGATCCGCTGCTCACGTGTTCTCTGTGGTCAGATGGAGGTTTACTGACACATGTCTGGATAACATCTGCGGTTATCTGGTGGAGCTTCAGTACTCCAGTCCAAAAGCTGCACTGCAGGACATCATACGTAACTTCAAATCCCTGCAAGCCAAACTGGAGAAGCTGCACTGATGATGAAGGTCATTGACTTTAGACTAAATCTTCTGCTTAGTGTGATGGAGCTGAATGAAATACGACGCTCTGTTGTATTTCAGTATCAAACCTCATATACAGACTCGGCAGATCTCTGGTGTTCAAATTTTCTTTAATTTTCTGTGCATAGATTTTCATTAACACTTGCTCACTCTTGCCAAATTGACGACCAAAATAAACACCTTGGTTCTGTCCATCACTGATTTGCAGATGTTGTTGTGCTCCTCAGTGCTGGATCAGAGCTCACTGCAGATATGAGGGTGTTGAATCTTTCATTTTCAAAAATAATCAGTCAGGTTTTAAATCTCTTGAGTTATGTCAGAACTGAGACTTTCTGTTCAAACTGAGACTCTTATTCTTGATATTTTCTCCGGAGAGTGAGATGGGCTTCTATTAGCATTTTCCTTAGGATAAGTTATGTGGATTTAGTTTAGTTTCATTTACAATTCTTACTGCACTGTGGATTTCTTTAAGAGTGTGTGTGCGTTTCTGCTCTCCTTGCATGGTTGTGTGGATTCAGTCAATTGAGTGTAAATGTAAAGCTCATGTCTGTTTTGTCATCAAGTCATCAGGTTCAGCAGTCAACTGTTCTATCTAAACAATATTTTATTGATGCCTGATTCTTTTTCACAAATCCTACTGTTTTGTGTTGTAAAATTGCATTGCATATTGTTTAAAAGTAACAATAAAGGTTTTGTTTTTGCCTAAAGTTTAGGGTTAGGGTTAGAGATTTCTACTAAATAATTTTTATTCACTTTTTCAAGATTGGTAATAACTTAATCAGTGTGGTTTAAAGACATTGTGTTCTAGACATCCACATCTTTTGGTGTTCTGTCTTTGTTGATGCAAAGATAACATAAAAAATTGCATTCATAGGCAATTTTATAATTTGTTCAGTGACATCATAAAGATAATTACAGTGCTGGCAGCAATTACCAGAAACACAAGAGAGAAGATCTTTCTTTGTTTACTGTGATGGGGAAAACTATCATACACACAATATTTCAGTCTTACTACAGTTAACACACATCATGCAAAAACTATCAAATCTGTAGCCTGAAAGTATTTGCAGGCATGTTGTGAACCAGCCTTTTACTCTGTTCACTTAGACAAACTAATTAGTTAGATATATATTTTGGTCTTAATCCTAAGAAACAGGTTCTTTTACCAGATGTACAGTCAGGATGTTTACTGATGGTTTACCCACAATGCACCGGTCAGAACCGTTCTGCACTGGTCTTAGTTAACATGAACAGTTGAGTTTCTTTACTCCATGCAGATAGACGTATGGAACAAAACAGGTGTAAGATGCTCCTATAAAGTTTGTCAACTTCACAGCCAGAACAGAGTTTTTAAAACTGCTGTAGATCCGTAGCACAAGATGAGTGAACCAGCAGATGAGGAAGATTGTGGCGACAGCCAGCACACTTTTAGCTGCTCTCACCTGATTGTTTGAGGAGGGTTTAGATCTGACCTGGATCTTCTGCGCTGCATGTGGCGGGTTGGTCGCATTTATAGCATTGGATGTTTTGGAAGCTGCTTGCATCCTTGAGTTGGGAATGGCTTCATTTGCTTTGGAGTGATCGCTGATTCGTTTTTGACTCTGGAGCAGTGTTAATGCAATCTGAAGACTGGCGTAAGTTATTCCAACAAGTGGAAGAACATTAGCTAGAGTAAGATACAGAGCATCAAACATCTGCTTCTCTGCAGGTGTTGGGAAATGTTCTTCACAATTTTCAAAGTCCAAACTCTTGTTCCCATCACGTTCTGCAATAAAGAGGTGGGGAGTGCTGAATGCCATTGCCACGGTCCAGCTTCCTCCGAGCAGTACTGCAACAAGACGTAAGTTGTCCATCTGCACTGGAGCTCCTCCACGTCTGATGGAACCCACCAGTTTCTGGTGCCAGTACACGCTGATGAACATGGTGGAGAAGATGCTGCTGGTCTCAGAGAGATCAGAAGAAAACTGGATCACGGCACAGTAACTTTTTCCCATTAACCAGTTGTTCAAAAAGCGAGCCATTGTATCTGGCAGATCCACCAGACAATTAGTGATGAGATTGGACACAGACAAGTTGATGAAGAGAATGTCACTGGTTCTCAGCTGAGATCTGGATTTGGGCAGGGAGCGTAAACCCAGCCAGAAGTTTCCTATGATGCCTGTGAAGCAGAAAAAAGCTCGTACAGATGATTCAATCCAGTCTTGAACCTCCATCTGAGACCAGTTTTCTTCTGCGTCCACCTCAAGGTTTTTTGACAGCTGCTTTGGGAAAGACTATATTTGCATGTACAGAGTCAGTGATAAATGGTGAAATTTATAAGGTGTGAGCTGATGACATCATCAAGACTGTGTGATCTGTTGTTGTCATGGTCACAGGTCACCAGAGTCTCCTCCCACAACAACAAGAACTAGTGTAAGTTATATATTTATACTACCATTCTGGGTTTTGTACACAGTAACAGTGATCATCTGTTGACAGCCAGTCAACCATTCAGGATGTTTTGTACTGCTCAGAGTTTGTCATCATGATCTTTAAAGTCCATGATTTTCACGACCATCATGAAAGACATTTCTACCTGATCATAACTGAATGATCATGGTGCAATGTGATTCCTTATCTGAACTACAGAATCTGAACACAGTCACCTAATGATGTTCTTCTGTACTCTGTGTTTGGATGTCTTCTAGTTTCCTGTATTTAAATGTGTTTTGTAAATGGTTTGTTCCAAACCACAATTTCAAATGGTAACTTTTAAATGAATTGATAATTTTACAAATTTGCATTACATTTTACAGGAGCATTTTTAAATATTGACTTTATTCTGATAAACTGTAATATTTAGTGTCTGTCAATACCTTGTTTCAGGTGACACAAAGAGTTGCTCTCTCAGGCAGGTTTTTAATTCTACAAGTAGCATAACAAACATAATTGTTGTGTTGTCTGTCAGCAATTACTGAAGCACGGGAACAATCATTGTGTTTGGTTGTGGAACACATTTTCCATTCTTACTACAATCAGTACAATTTAAACATGCTATAAAACATGCAAAATATTTCATCTCTATATGTTTGAAGTATTTGTGGACACAGTCTGATGACACATAACTAATTACAGTTACAGTAGAATTATTGTTTTTACCCTTGATCTTGAAAACATTATATGCTTTAAGTTACTGTTACATTGATCATAATATCTTAGATTACTGAAACCTTCCAAGCCAGATCTTACCAACATGAACGGTTGAGTTTCTTTACGGCTTGCAGATAGACGTATGGAACAAAACAGGTGTAAGATGCTCCTATGAAGCTTCACAGCCAGAACAGAGTTTTTAAAACTGCTGTAGATCCGTAGCACAAGATCAGTGAACCAGCAGAAGATTTTGGCTACAGCCAGCACACTTTTAATTTTAGATTGTTCTGACTGGATCTGCCCTGTGTCTTTTGCCCTGCATGTGGCAGGTTGGTCGCATTAGTCACAGTTTTAGAAGCAGCTTGTGTCCCTGAACTACAAGCACCTTCAGCTCTGGGGTTGTTTCTTCCGCTCTTTGCTCTGCTGATGCAGGTGGAGGATTTGTGCCTTTGGAGTGATCACTGATTTGTTTTTGACTCTGGAGCAGTGTTCATGCAATCTGAAGACTGGCATAGTTTATCCCAATAAGTGGAAGAACATTAGCCAGAGTAAGATACAGAGCTTCAAACATCTGCTTCTCTGCAGGTGTTGGGAAATGTTCTTCACAAACTTCCAAACTCTCGTTTAGAAGCTGATGACATCATCAAGAACGTATTATCCGTGTTGTCATGGTCACAGCTCACCAAAATGATGTCATCAATTGACTATGCCGTGTGCTAATTGCATAGAAGCACTGGTGTAATTTATGTACTGATGCAATGAACCACAATCCTTTTGTTATGTGTTTGTGTGCCAGTGGTAACTATGTTCAACATTGTATTCATATACGAGCTTCAGTGCATCCTGAATATCTGATGTTTGCTGAAGTTCTGGCCTTCTCTCTTACAGATGAATGTGCAAAGAAGAGCATCTATGCCACAGAAGAGCCATTTTAGGTTCTCTGAGGAACCTTTCAGTCAAATGCTTATTTCGCAAAGACTCACAAGATCTATTTCTTTTTACAGTTTTACAGACTCAAGAACCGTTTTCCACTACAAAGAACCCTCACAAAACAGACATTTTGTGAGGATGGTAACGGTTTTATTTTCAAGAGTATGAACTTTTTCATTTACAGTTTAGAATATCTCAACTGTGGTAACTGTAACTGGTTAAACTGTGGTTTGGGGTTTAATTTTAGAACCCATGTTAGCAGGGTGGCGATCCTCTGATCGCGCATGCTTACTGGCTGCGCCTGCTTCTATGGCAACGCGGCGGGACTCATGGGAATTGTGTGCGCTGTTTGGAAAAACCGGAAGTGGAGGGAGATTCGAAAAACATCCCGACAAAACGGGAATAAAGAATCTGGAATGTGTTTATCAGAGTCATGACGTGATGGTAGAGTATACAGAGAGCATAAATACTGATTTATGATCATATAAACGGTACAGATGTGTGTGTGGTTTTGTGTTTACACATCGCAGCTAACGGTTTGTACTGCGCTTATATGTGTGAATAAATCTCATTTATCATGAAATAATTATACATCGCGTCTGTTCACCACACGTTTCACTTTAATCGCACCCATCCAGAGATGATAACGTATATTTTGTCGATTTACTGAGATATTTAGTTTGGGTTGCTTCGTTACTCCTCCGAACGACACACATGAACGTGGAGGTGAGGGGAAACAGCCCGTCTGATGGTCTCTGAAATGGAGCTCAAGTTGGAGGTGCTACTGTCCTCCAGTATCAAGCGCAGGAAGCCGTGGCCCAAATTCTGCTGGCTGGGGAGGGTGAGATCATGTACCTCCGTCTGCTGTACAATTCAATGCAGTTTGTTTTACTTGACAACAGTTCTGACTTCATGTTGACGCTTGTGCTGGACTCGTCATCAATCATATAAACCTCATTTCTCAGTACAATGAATCTTCTGTATTTATTTGTACTGAGGCGGTGTTTGTTTGTTATATAACTGCATTTTATCGACACAATGCCAGTAGAGTTGAATTTAATGTCATTATTCTGACACTTTTTTAGGAGAAAGAGGCTGTTTTTCTGTTAGATGACACTCGGATCAGTGAAGTGCATTTGGTGTCGGGTCGAACTAAGAAGAAGATCCCAAAACTTCAGCCACTGTTAAAGAGAGTGGTGACCATGTCTGCCTCTCAGGATGGTATTGATGTAGCTCAGTGTCACCATCAGGATCTTTATAATCAGACCTTCTGCACACGAGGTGACAGGTGTGTTTACTGTCATCTGCAGGTATGTGGCTGGTGGGTCTTCTGCTCTCTGGAGATCTGTTTCTCTGGAATAAAGACAGGGACTCTTTAAAGATGGTCGCTGCTGTCCCTCCAGTCCATCAGCTGGCTTCCTCCATCAAAGGTTTGTGCAAGTTCTTCAAAACTCTGTATGTAAAGCTTAGATTAGAAGATTAGAACATTAGAAGAACGTCAGCATCTCACCCACAAACCACATTTGAAATCAAATGAGAGGGATGAAATGTGGTTCGTTCTGTACGCAACTGAAAGAGAAACGTTTAGTAAACAACTTCATTTATAAAGTGCTTTTCACATTCCCTGTTGTTGTTTTTATAAGAGTTGATATCAGAAAAGTACAGGTGTAAGTGCAAACTGTAGTATTTACAAGTATTCAAATATGCATTAAAGTAAAACAGTAAAAAATAACAAGCTATTATTCAAAACAAGAAGCACTTATTCAAATGGCCCTGCATGTCAGATGTTATCCAGAGCTGTTTTAGGTGTCATTCTCTGAGTGACAGACTTTGTCTGATGAAGGTTCGGTTTCTACGTCTCTGCTGGTTTGGGACAGTGGACAGAGGGTTCTCCTGGCAGCTGTAACAGGGTGGATGTTCCTCTGGGAATGTTTGGCACCTCAGGATCTGAGCAGTTCACGAGATGTTACTGTGAGAGGACGCTGGAGTCAGATATCACCTCCAGAAAACACTCCACTTCCATCCTCACAGGACAAAGAGGCCTCCATTCACAGTGTGTTTGTGAAGAATCAGGTCAATAAAGCAGCTGGGGACCCGGGGCTGTATTTTATTTAGTGTTATGTGCTGATGTGTTGTGTTTTCCCTCCACAGGCAGTTGGTGATGTGTGTCTGAGTGTGCTTGTCTTCAGCACTGAAGGGCAGTTGAACATCACCTTTCTGACGATTCGCTGGGAAATGATCAGAGAAAGCAGGTGAAAATTTACATTGTTTCTTCATTTGAGATTGTAATTCTGTCATTACTGAATTTGTGTTTCTTATACCACAGCTCTGTAGGTTTCACTGTACACTGGCTCTCCAAGTCCTACTCTCTCAGCCAGCTTGAACCTCCATGTAGATCAGTGAAGTCTAGAGGAGCTCTGATCTCAGTCCTGTCACCAGACACTCAGTTACTGGCAATAGTCCTTAACCAGAGGGACCCAAGGGTACAGTCACCGCATTACATGTACAGAACATAGTTTACAGTACATCGCTTTCAAAACATCATTTACAGTACATCATTTACAGTACATTGTTTGCAGTATATCTTTACAGTATGTCATTTACAGTACATCATTTCTGTGAACATCATGCTGCGAATGGTCATGTCTTTGTGACATGTTTTTGACAGGTAACACAGGTGTTGTTCATCAGCACTCAGAACTTTGTGACAGTGTCCAGTCTGTTAGGAGGGTGTGGCCTAAAGAAACTCAATGTTCCAGCCAAGTATGTGAGGTAACTTGTAAAAAGTCTCAGCCACAGATGGCACACCCATGAACTGCTTCCTGACCCCCCCTTCAGGAGTTCTCAGGAGTCAGGGTGCCCACTGATGTGCCTGACTGTTTTGCAGGTCATACTGGGTGGGTTCTGTCAGCTGGACAGCAGACAGTCTTTATCTGGCCTGTGTGCTGAAGAGAGGCTCTCTCCTCATGCTTCCTCGACTGGCTGGACTTGTGTCTCTTTCCACAACTGGATGCAACATTGAGTTTGGCCCCTCCCACTTCCTGCCTCTTCACCCCCTGGTCACCTGCAGGTAATTTGATTGCCTTCTCTGTTGATGATATTTACTGACACTTTACAAATGCCATGTATGGACAAATTGACTAATAATTTTCCAGTTTTAGATGCTGCCATTAAAATGGGTCAGAATGTGTTTCTCGTGATCTTTTGATCTAAACACATTTAAATGCTTCACAATTTTGTATTCACATATTCTTGTTGTATCTAACTACATTTTAACATTACCACTGAACACCGTTCTGATAATGTGAGACTTACGCCCTCATCAGACACATGCAGGAATGAGTTCGATGTTTCAGGATTATCTTCAACATTGTTCTCCTGTAGACCTCCAGGGCTTCTGCAAACACAAGATGGCACAATCTCCAGCTCCAGCGTGTCGCTCCATGACTCCATGAGACAGCGGTACTCTGTCACCTGTCACCCACAGCAACCGATTCTCATCGTGTCTGATGGCTACATGGTAACCGTGCTCAGGCTGCCCAGGCGGCCATCTGTGGCTGCGATTATGAGTGCCCTCCTCCTGGATGCTGCTCAGGGGCTGGAGAACATCCGCAGGGTCATGGGCTCATCTCAGGTCTGTAATGTAGTTGCTTTGTGGATTGGGATTCAAATTGGGATTCAAGTGTTTTATTGTTGGTGTGTTGGTTCACGTACTTGCTTTGTGTCTTTAAGCCTCAGGTCAGATCCAGACTGGAGTTAATGTCCACTCTGACCATCACAGGAAGTCTGCTGGTTCTGAAAGAGACAGAACCTCCCCTGTATAATGTACCTGTGTACCTGCAGGAGACTGGGGAGACAGCTCAGGTCAGCCAATGATAAACCCTGAAACGTAAAGCCAAGTGACTTAAAGTGACTTAAAGTGACTTAAAGAGACTTAAAGAGACTTAAAGTGAATTAAAGTGAAGTTGAGGTGTTGTCTCTTTAGGGTGAGGAAGATGATGACTCCGATGATGGTCTCCACTTACACATGAAAGATGAAGGCAAGCTGGAGTTTGCCTCGATGTTTGACACTCTTCATGCTCAAACACACTCAGAAGATCTCAAACCAACATCTTCAGGCCTGCAGGAGGATCTGAACAGGGTTTACGGAAACCTGCTGAGAGTTTGGGCTCTGGGCATGTCTGTGGGGGGAGCTGTCGAGCAGAGAGAGCGTCTTCTTAAATACACCATCATCTGCATCATTCGACTTGTAAAACTCCTCAGGGTCAGAGACTCCATCAGCAGGAAGACCAGAGGGTGTTGGGTTACACACGCTCTCCATGTCCTCAGATCTCTTCTGTCCTTCCTGCCGTGGGACAACACACGCGTGGGGGGCAGAAGCTGTCTGCACATCACAGTTCAGCTCATAAGACAATTTGTTGACATGTTCCTCCCACTTTCCTCTGATGGGGCAGCAGCTGATGTAGCACTGTCCTCACGGAACTTCAGTAGGGCTCTGCTGGTTCTTCAGGAGGCGTCTCAGAGTCTGAATCTGACCTACAGCCTCCAGCCCAGAGCATTGAATTATGGGGATGGGCAGGTGTCATGTTCCTCAGACATGTTCACTGTTCAGCTGCCATGTGACGAAACGGTTGCTGAGACCATAAAACTGTCAGCACAGAGTAGAAAACTGCCGTCCAATAGGTGCTTCTGATTCTTAAATTCCTCAGAGAATGTTACAATGTAGATGTTTTAGCAGATCATCTGTTGGTGTAGAGATGGTGCACATGTGTGTGTGTGTGTTCTCTTAATTGTGATTACTGCTTGGATGAAGTGTGTGTTGTGCTTATAGATTGGTGGATGTTTGGCGTGACGTGTACAGACGAGCTTTGCACTACGAGACCAAGTTAAACAACAGCAGGGATCAAGGGGGTGTTGAAAAGGAACATGAGAAGATGTTAGTGATGAGAGCTCAGATCCAGCAGGCTTTACAAACAGCTGGAGACTGTCTTCAGGAAAGCCACATACTGAGGGATTTTACAGGTCAGCTGATTCCCTGAATTAACATAGACATGACGAAAATGCACAAAATATAGTACCCTGTTATTGTTCCACCCTCAGGTGAGCAGCACTTTATTTTAGGTGAATATACCCAAAGTGTTCAGATATGGAGGGCTGAATTACAGGCAGAGAGAGACAGAGGTCAGACCTTAGCTCACCCTTCTTTCACAAAGATCATGCTTCAAACTCTGTGTCACGCTCTTCTCACTGTCTCCATTCTGTGTCCCACAGATGCTCCTCTGACGTGTTACCTGGAGACGCGCTACTGCCTGGCGCTTCTGTACACTCACCTGTTTCAGTATCAGTTGCGAGAAGCGCAGGGTCTGTGTGACCATCTGGCACGTCAACTACAGCCACTTGCAGGACAACAGGAAGATGGAATAAGAGGATTGACTGGTGGGGTTCCTTTTGTTACACTAACCAGTATCACTAACCAACACAAACACTAACCAAACTTGAATCCCAGGTTAAAGTTATCAAACCGTTTAACACTGACTGCTGTAAACAATCTATTCTGTTTCATGCTCCAGTGAAGAATAAGCTGCAGAAAATATATCAGTGTGTATATATGATTGTAAACTGTATTAATAGTGGAGGCTTGTGGGTAATAAATGTACCAAACTAAGAAAGCGAAGACTCTTAGAAAGCGAAGACTCTTAGAAAGATAAGACTCTTAGAAAGCGAAGACTCTTAGAAAGCGAAGACTCTTAGAAAGCGAAGACTCTTAGAAAGATAAGTAAGACTATAAAAAGTTTGTGACAGTTTGCATGAAGTTTTTTCTGGTTTTTATTTTTGCATAAATGTTTCATTTCCCTCATATTTTTGTAGATTGCTGTCCTAAAGTTTGGTCTGCTAACAGTTTCCTGTAGTAAAGTTCTCTGTATGCTGTAGATGACTGTGAGATTGAGGGCTGGTTCTTTGGGCCAGTGGGGCGTGATGCTGCCTGTGCAGTGGTTCAATCTTTGGGCAGGTTCATGGCTGCTTTCTTCACCAACCGCCCACTCTGCATCCAACCTCCACACAGTGTTGACGTGCTGCCTCCTCTACATCTGCCTCACGGTAACAAACATCTCATTCTCTTTCTGCAGTGTACAGCAACTGAAGTATGTACAGAATTGTCTGCATGCGTGACATTTGCCAAAGTGTTCAGTGTACAATACTGTATGCAAAAATGCAATGCGCACAACTTGACCCCCCAATTTCCATTGTGAGAAAAGAACTGGAAGCATTTCGTTAGACTGCTGAATGTTGACACAGAGCTGCAGGAAGTGACTGTCAGTCTGTGTGACAGACGCAGGTGGGCGTGTTGTGGAGTTGTGTCGCAGTCATGTGGTGGATGCGTTGCGTTCTCAGCACCTGTCAGAGGTGTGGACTGTGGACTACACCCTGGAGCTTCTCCTGCTGGGCGGTTTGATGCCTGAAGCTGCGTGGATGGCGCACCATCTGGGCGACTGGAAGATGGCAGCGACCTTCAGCCTGGCCTACAGTCATTACTGCAGCGAGTGTTCAGACATGAGCAGGTGTATGAGGAGTTCTGATGGCCCTCTAGAGAGTTGATGCCACACTGATCTGTTTCTGACACTGTTGATGTGATTTCTGTGTTTAGATGGAGAGAGCTGCACCTGCCCTCAGAGCTTCAGCCTGCAGTGATCTTCCAGAGTCAGCTGGAGATGTTGCTGGGACGAGTGGTTAGGTCTGAAGGAGATGAAAACACAGGTGAATATGTGTTAGATCAGAGTGTGAGGAGATCGGGCTTGATTTGGGTTACACAGATAAAAACATTATCTTCTGTGAAAGTCAGTGTAGAAGGATGAAGTTCCTCTTGCTCTTTAGACCCAACATGTGTTGAAGATGTGGAGCTTCTTCAAGCTTCTGTGCAGGAGATCTTGAAGGCATCTGTCATGGCTGAGGTGGATGTCTTCTCCCAACCCCTAACACGCCTACTGGACACAGCCAAGGAACAAGCAACATCACTTCCTGTTCTAGTACCTGCTGAATTCTACCTGCCTGCCCCCCCTCTATACTGCCCCCAGCCCTCACCGAACACACAGGTGCATTACTGCCAGACACATTCCTGACCAAATAATGTTTCAGCTTGATGAAGCCGGTAATGAAGGACTTTTAATCTAGATCTGAACTGTTCTCCTTCTTTGTCTTGCATAAATGTTTGAATCACACTTTAAATGAATTGAATGAACTCAGTCTATGTTGATTGTGTTGTGTTCAGGACGCAGTGAGGCTGGTTTCTTTGGTTCTGGAAAGAGACTCTCGCTGTCGGGTCTCTGGGTTGGTGCAGAAGGTTCTGTTGCTCTTCAGAGCGGCACACAGTTCTCATCCTGCAGCTCAGTGGTACATCAGACAGCTACATCACTGCAGACATGTTCTACACAAGGTGTGGCCACCCGCGGGTCCATTCATCTCTTACTTTCTGTTTGCTGTTTAACAAAACATATCAAGCAACATGTGCTCTTATCGCTGGCTGCTGGTCATATAAAGAATCATATTTATGTTTGTGGTTATTAGATCCAGAAGAAGAAGATCCAGCCCAACTCTGTCTTAATTCCCGAGGGATTGAATAAATTCTCCAGTCGTCATTGGTTATTCCAATCAGGGCTCAGCAAAGACATGGACAGCGTTACTGTACAAACCATAAGTATGTGTGTTCTGATTGGTTCTGAAACCATAAGTATGTGTGTTCTGATTGGTTCTGAAACCATAAGTATGTGTGTTCTGATTGGTTCTGAAACCATAAGTATGTGTGTTCTGATTGGTTGTGGGCTCTGATTGGTTGTGGGCTCAGATGAAGCTTTGGTTGAGTTTATGTGTGTATGTATGTAAGTGTCTGTCTCTGTTCAGTCTGTTTCAGAGAGATGTGTGCTCTTTGCTGGATGCTTCATGCTAGAGACCAGCTCAGCATCTCCTGCAGAAGATATCAGACTGCCAGGAGTCAGAATTCAGATGCTCAGGTTCAGTAAATGAAAGAATGTGTGATTGTTTCAGATGTTTCAGATGTTCTGACTGCTTTTTGTGTCCTCCAGCTTGATGTCATTGTGTCAGATCTATGTGTCGAGGCGTTGCGTTGGGCATGTCGTCTTTTGCCTTTCTGTCGGTTCCTGAACGCAGAGGAAACTCTGCAGGACTTAGTTCTGAGTCTGCTGTCTGAACTGACACCCAGTCATGTGGTAATTATGATTCTGTGTTCAGTTAGTTTAGCTCACTTACAACAATGTTTCATGGTAACACCATTGATCTCTCTCCTGATGGTTAGACAGCAGAAACTTTGGCCAGAGTGTTTCCTGACGAAGACGAGTCTGTTCGTGTGGCGCTTCGAGAGAAGTACAGTTCACTAGTACAGAGACTGAGAGCTGTGTCTGTGCCAGACACCTCCACACCAGGCAAGAGATCTTTAAGTCATGTTGATCCAAACCTGTAGCGGTTTATGACTTTTGTGTAGAACACATCTCAAGACGTTCAGCAGACGTTTCAAACTGATCTTTTGCTCCGGAATGTTCTTTGAGACTCTGACACTAATCAGCTCATGTTTACACTCATGTGCGATCAGGAAGTGACAGAGAAGATGTTTGTGGGGAGACCATGATGATTTTGATCCAGGATCAGCTGAGAAAGAGACAACGAGAGCGCCGACGTCTGGAGAAGAGCCTGGCCACGATAGAGCAGTTTCTCTGGGAGAGAGAGGAGCAGGAGGACAGGGGAGGTGCAGACTCCATCTTGAAGCGTCTCTCTTTCGGGACAAGTTTGAGTGACAGCACTTTGACAGACTGTGGGCGCCCCCTGGTGCACAGTGAAGGAGACACAGCTGAGACCCTGTCTGAGACACTCTCTCCTGACCTGCACACCACATCTGTGCACGGGTAATTCCGCTTGTTTCTGGGATTGCTTCTTTTAAATTAGTTCTAATGGTACTTTTTGCTAATGTAAACCCTGCAAAGAAACAGACAAACTTATAGTATATGTGTTTATAGTTTAGCCTTATACATTTCATGAATCATGATTTCTTAAGAAGCAATTTTTTCAGTCATGTTTTAATAGATGTTCTAAGTTTAACAAACGTACATAAAGATACATTTGTGAGAATTTCCTCTTTTTTTGTGTTTGTAGGTCAAAGACAGCAAATGTCCAGGATGCAGATAGACCCTCAGGAGACAAACACTCAAACTGTTGGGGAAGAAAGTCGGCTGATGGGGAGCCTGCGGGCCCCCGCCTGCCTGCGGTGGGCAGCTGGGAGTTTGAATTAGAGGATGATGAGTACACACGCTTTCTAGATTTGTTCCTCAGCTATGTGCTGGAGAAAGACGGGCCGGACACTGAGGTGTCTGAACTACCTTTACTCAGAGGTTTCTCAGAACAGATGCGTGCAAAAGAGCTTCACTCTGTGACCTTTGACATGTTGACCACTCTCAGACGTCGTCAGAGGGACGGTCATCAGACCAGCTGTAAGCAAGGTGTGCGTTTGCCCCTGTTTCGTGCAGGCCACTGCTTTCAAACTGTCCCAGTAACTCCAGAACCGGCCCACTCCACTGCCCAGATATCTACAAACACCGCACGTGCTCGGGCTCTGCCTGGACTCCAGTATGGCAAACCGCGAGGACTTTTCAGCCTTCGTCAACAGGCTACAGTGACATCCAATGAAGTGAGAGTGAATTTGATTGGTTCAGAGGTCAGCGCCAGTCAAAGCTCTCTCCCCGTAATACCTCAGGTTGAGTCCTGGGCCTTTAAGATCCTCTCCCACACTGAACTAGATGTTCAGGTTCAGCTGGACTCCGCCCTTGAGACCCGGTTTCCTCAGCTGGCCCGACTGCTGGAGTGGATGATGCGTTGGGCAGACAGACGGGTTCTGCTCTCTCAGCCAATGAGGTTGAAGTCAGAGGGCTGCGGTGATTCTGTGGTCATCAGGACCAAAGCATCGACCCCTGCAGTGCTGTCTGCTCTGGAACTGCTGGAGCAGAGGCACACTGCTGTCCTGCTGGCTACAAACAAACATGACGCCCGTTTTAGGGTAAGTGTGAATGTGAAAAGGTGCTATATTAAATTGCTTCAAATTAAAATTGCTTATTTTTTTGCAAAAATTCAGGAATTGATTTATGACTTCTGTCACTGATGTTCACTCTGTTCTGTTCTAAAGAGAAAAAAAATTGTTTTCACAATAAACAACTTTTATAATAAACGACTACCAATAATCAATGTTATAACTAGTAACACATTTCCAACCAATCAGATCTATTGGAATAAAAGCATATAAAAAGCTGTTTAATATGATGACCACAATAAATGTTGTTTAACTCAGACTCTGAGGTCACTTTTTGTTCTTAGATAGTTTGGGGGATGTTTGATGTTGTGTTTAATGATGTCCTTCACTGGTAGCAAGACAGAAGTGAAATTCTCTTCAGCATCAGTCAACATCAGTCTCCTGCAGCTCCTCCATTTCTGCAGTCAGTCACAGGCAGGAGGAGAGAGAGAGAAAGAGACATCAGTGTGGATGCGAGTTACCCTGCATCCTCTCAGATGCCCATCATCCTGCCAGGCGCGCATCATCCTGACAGAAGGTGTTTATATATGACACATATTTATTTGCAACATAAACCGTGACATGAAGCATTTGTGTGTTCAAACGTTTACAGCTAGTGCAAATGCAATCGAAACCTTTTAAAGATGTTGCATGTCAAATAATTACAAACACCACACAACCGTTACTTTAATACATTCAGTTGGATAGAATGAACCAGTAACATGCTGTGTTTTACTAGTGTTGTGAAACTGTTTGATCTTACAGTGTGTTTGAGATGAAAGATGCTGTAGATCAGATAGATGCTCAGCTGTCTGAGGAAGAGGATTTGACTGATATCACAGAAGACATCAGACAGACCCCTGAGGACGGTAAACACATATAAAAGTTTTGTGTTTAGATAGATAACACATATAAAGTGTTGTGTTTTTAATAAAGCTTGTGCAAAGTTTTTCTGTGTTTGCTTTATAGATGACAGCAGTACCGCTGATGTCACAGAGGCGTCATGGCTGTTGTCCAATCAGAGCAGGTCTCTTAGAGACAAAGATCAGGTGATCAAGTGCTGCCCGTGAATCTGCAGCATCATTGACAGATATAATAAACAGATTGTTTCATAAATCATTAGAGATGGTTTTAGATTGTTATAAAACTGAACACTATTAAATAAGTAAAACAAATGATTTTATAATATTTTTACAGACTTTAACATCGGCTGATCTGGAGTGTCCAAACACTGATGATGTACAGTGAGTTTATAGATATGATCTTTAGCATGTTTGTGGACGGAAGCTCTTTATTTACCATGTGAGTTTGTAGTGTAATAATCACACACACGTGAAGTTCATTTCAGTGCCTCTTGCTGTGAAGATTTACTGTCATGAAGTTGACAGCATATGTCAAACAACACACGTGTGAAGAACATGCAGGACTGTGTGTCGGAGAAGCTCTTGTGTGCATGTGAGCGCTCTGTGGGCACACAGTCCTGCTGCAGTCATGATCACATGCAGTGAAGCAGCTTGGTTGCCATGGTGACTGCAAACAAACCTGCTGATGTGGGACGATCAGATAATCTGTGTGTTTCTTGTGTCAGGTCTGAGGCAACTCTACAGCAGGATCCTCACAGGTGAAGAACATGTTTCTTGTGTGAATGTGATCATTCAGCTGCTTTTATTTCCACAACATCTTTCCGTTTGGGTTACAGGCGTGAGGCGTCAGATGTTCATCAGGCGGTTCACAGGTCTTCCTGTCCACACCTGACGCCAGCAGAGGTCACGAGACAGTCAGAGAGACAGAGCAGCAGCACTGATCCACCTCACAGCAGAGCAGAGACACAGACGGACCCTGTCCGACAGCTGCTTCAGGATGAGTTATACAGATTAGTGCAGGTGACCTTTGACCTGTGTCCTAACTTATCTGACCTCACGGTGTAAAAGTGGAAACACTTATAGTTTCCTGCTTTTCTTCTTGTTTCAGCTTCAGCAGATTAACTTCATGAGTCTAATGCAGGTGGTGGGGGCATCTATCTCACAGCTGCCCCTGTCTCAACCCCACACAACTCAGTCTCATGTGAATTTACCTCACACAGCCTTGAGATCTGTGCAGCTTCAGTCTGAGGCCACACACGCTCAGACCCAGACAGTCAAACATGCTGCATGTGACAGCACTGAACGCCTCGCACAAACCTCCAGATCAGAGAGCGTCAATCAGACTGAATGTGAAAACAGAGCTTCTGCTCTGAATCAGAGGAACTCATCCCTCAGAACTCAGGTCAGATTTGTGCTTAGATGATTATTTACAGTCTAGGGTGTTTTCCAGAGTGTTGCTATGCAGTTTCTGGGGTGTTTTAGGCGATTTCTTACTGGCTCAAATCAATCATACTGTAAATATGACTGTGTATTCACACAATAAAGATGTTTTTGTTTGTAACATCTTAAAGGAAATTCAACAGTTGACCATTCGTTCAGACTGGCCTCAGGATGGTCCAGCAGATGTCAGGAGCTTCATCCCGACCTCAGAAGGTTTGCTGACCACGGCACATGATCACACATGCCTGCCGACGGGCCCTGGTGGTGTCTCTGATTCCCACCTGCACTTCTCACCTGGACTGAGAGCTGCTCCATTATCACACGGCCTCAAACTTCTTCAGCTAAAAACACCACAGCCAGTTCTTCTGAGAGCTCCTGCTGTGAGAGAGGCCTGGGCTCCTACCAGCATCCTCTCATCTGTCCGCAGAGCTGCTGAAACTTCAGCAGCACCTCCATCTCGCCTTCATAAGAGTCGCTGGAACACACAAAGCTCAGAGAGAACAAGAGCAGCTGCAGAACCTCTCCATTTTCCTCCAGCTGCTGGTCTCCCTCTTCTGCGATTTCACCCTGAAGCCCAGCATCCTGTGACACTTCCACATATCCCACAATCCACTGCAGTGAAACTGCCCAGTGTGGGCATCACAGACACGGGCAGATATCCCCGAATTCAGCTGCTGCACAGAGATCCTGATCCACCCACTGCTGTGAGTTTCTCTCCTAAAACATCTATTACTGTTCTAGATTATTTCACTCACTAAATCTTCTAGAGGAAATATCAGGGTCTTGAAGGGTGCAGTTTTCAGGTTTCAGGTAAGTTTAGGTTTTAGTCTTTGCTGCTATGCAAATGACGGGCTGGCATAGAAGAC